>JAECUM010000488.1:0-238173 GCA_016617855.1 Megalonaias nervosa | reverse complement strand
GTTCCACAGCAAACAGTTGGGAATGTGCCGTCTGAAAACAGCAACAAATACGTTCATTTGCACAGATAACTACTTTTGGATCTCGACCACTTTCGTCAAGTAATATTATTAGAATGCAAATATTTTTCAAACACGTTTTCAGTTTGGATATATTTTAGTTTTACTCTAAAAATGCAATGTTAGTTATTTTTACAAACTTAGCTGACTATTAAAAAATGGTGACGTCGTAGCACAAAAGAACAAGTACCAACATCACCCTTGGTAGCGATCTAAATCTCTGTGTTTGCACGAAAGAAATTGCAATCGCAAAAGAACCACTACAGCTACATGACCAAAGCACACAACAAGAGGTATAATTCAGGTGTTATTTGAGATTAAAGCGAGAGAACAGTGATTTGCGTTTGGGGCATAAAAGTTCAGTTTGGAGTGACATCCAATTATTGAATAAGCATGCAGACTGTAGTCATATTTTCATCCGGAATTCATTTCTTGAAAGTTGTGAAGATAGACTCCAAGACTCCAAAATGATTTTGACTAATGTATTTGAAAATAATGCCTATTGACCTAGATAACTGAAATCAAAATCAGCCAAAGTGGGAGAAGAATGTAATATGTAATTAATAACAGTTATTATTTTATATGGCATGCTACTGTTTATTTGACACCCGAATATCGCCATCATAAATATAAAGTCTAAAGGATTAAATCAGGTGATACTGGAAAAACACCGATTGTCGCAATCATAATTCTAAACGATTGAATTAGCCGAGAGTTACACACAAGAACCACGATTTTTTTTCGGGGGGGGGGAGCGATAAATGTCATATGACATTGCCATCAGTACGCTGGTATGCATTCTTTTGAGTCATATTATTCATAAGGATTTTTATGTTCCGGACGCATTGTTTCTAAGGACAACCCTAAGACAGGAATTTTGAATACACCGCAATATCTGTCATAGACATCCATATGTCCATGTAGGAATATTTAAATAGCAAAACAGTCGTACTTTACCACAAACGGGACACTCTAAATCAGCTTTCTGCAAAAGCATTAAATTGTAAAAACGCTTACCAGGGGATCTTATGGACATTTCCAATTTATAACTCACGGTGTGAAGACCTGCCTTTAAACAGTGTCGTAGGAGGTGACCAACAATTTGCATGCATACACTGACACGATCTGTCATATCTTATATTCTATGTCGTTACTAAGAAGAAAAAAAATCATCGAATAACAGTTTAAGTTTCTGAAATATTTTTACATCCCTTCTAGAATTCTGACACTTCATCAAGTAAACAAACTGATGGAGCATCAGAAAGTTCGCTGCATGACGTAGCCAATTTTCGTCATATTTTACATTTCGCCATACTTTTCTCTGTTTCTAGTAAATGATACGAAATAACGACACAGGAGTTATACGATATTTGCATTTTAAAACTGTAACATCAAAGTCTCTCATTGTAATAGTATTTTGCGTATTTTATCTACTTGTTTGTCTGAATATTTGCAAACAGTGAATAATATTGTCCGACGATAAAATAATAAAGTTCCAGCTGGAAAAGAGATGTTTATCAATTGAATTCATCCACATTAAATATCTTTAAACCTCAATTTGTGTTCGGTTAAAATAGGGTGCTAGGAAAAATAATTACAAGTATAATTCGTAATACGTTCATATGTCGCTCCAATCCAGAAGCATTCATTCGACTTCCAATGAATTATATCCGCCAGCTCAAGGCCCGATTCAGACACTTTTACATTCGGTAATCTTGTTTGGTTATCGTGACATACTTTCCAAGCTGAATTCCAAGCAATTTGGTTACCGAAATAAACGTTACCCGGACCTGAAAAGAAAATATATGGAAGATTATTATAAGAACAATAACAACATGATATGCATGGCGTATTTAATACAAAGGCAATAATGTCCACTTGTAAAGCCACTAAGGAACCGAAAATTGTTGTACGCCGCTATGTTGACATTTTTACTTTATGAACGTTGTTAAGGATCGAATTATCTGATTTTATTACACTTGATATTTCTTCCATGATTCTCTGACTACGAAAATAAACTGTTCATTACAGATTTGCCATGAATCTTATACTGATATTCAATATTAATATATTAATATATAATATAAACTCACAAAGATTCACTTAAGTATTATGTGATAATTAATTAAGAGATTTACATCTAAATAACGAAATTTTTCACCTTGGATAACGCAGGGATAAATATATTTGTTAATAATTAAATTGTATTGAAATTTTCAATTCAATAAAAAGAGAAATCACAGCAAAATGAACTTAAAGGATACCACTTTGTAAATATAATTTTTGTATCCATTTCTTTTGTTATATTTCACATTTCCAGCCATTTGTTACATATGACCTTTATTGTGTGTGTGTGTGTGTGTGTGTGTGTGTGTGTGTGTGTGTGTGTTAAAGCTCATCGGGCCACTTAGTCACACTGTTAGTGATAACGTTTCAACTGAATGAATTACAAACTTAACATTACGCCACTGTAGCCTAAGCCGAAAGGAAATCTTAGTAGCTTCTGACGTATGCCAATCTATCTTACTAGGTCTTTCGTTGCACGGGACATTTCCGTCATTTTCATTCTGAATCAGTTCAACTTTTAAGAGTTGCTTGACATACGTCTGGTGTTATATTGTCATCGGACCAATCAGAAAGAACATGTGTCAAACTAAAAATTAAACACCTCTACATTGATAAGACGTGACCAAACACACCTTTTTACTGATCATGTGGTCTCAAACCCAATTCGTTCGGAACACTTTACATTTTCGGACTTTTGATAGAACGTTTAGCATATTTTGAGATTTATGTCAAGACATTCTACTTTTTAAAGTTTCAATTTATGTAATATATTGTATTTATATAATAATGCAGGACATTATTTATTGACTTTTGCAAACTTGCTGGTTTTTGCTTTTATCTGTTATATAGGTTAAGATATATACATATAAAAACATACATACATACAGACAGACAGACAGACAGACAGAGAGGTGCGTACGTGCGTACATGCATACATACGTACATACGTACATACATACAAACAGCCATACATGCATACATACATTACATTACATACATACAGCCATACATACATACATGCATACATACATACATACATATATACATTCATACATACATACATACATACAAACAGCCATACATGCACACATACATACATACATACATACATACATACATACATGCATCCATACATACATGCTACATACATACATACATACATGCGTACATACATGCAAACAGCCATACATACATACATACACACACACATCTACATACATACATACATACATACATACATATATACATACATACATACCAGCAGCAGGGAGGGTGAACAGACCACTTTTTGTAGATCCTTTTTTTGAAATTAGTTTAGCATATTTGGACATGAAGAAATATAACCCTCAGAATTCAACATAAACCTCTCTATCTCATGTTTTTATGATTGCAGAATCGCGACATTTCATGTATAATATATAATGATATTTCGCGATTCTGCAACGTTGATAGAAGCTGTAGATTGCTGAAATAATTACTCTATCACGGCCCCGGGACAAACAATCAAATCCATCGTGATAAAATCACGGCGGGTATTTTCCAGAGCCGTGACTTAGTCACGGGACATAAAAACACAGACGTGATTTATGTTACTCAGCGGTATACACAAATTCCAAAAGTGATCAGAGATAACTGCAATATTTTAGTTGTGTTTAATGGAGTCGATACACATACGCTGCGAAATATTCATCAAACTTGGTGTTCAGGGGATATGGACATGATTAAATTTAAAAATTTCTTTTCAAAAGCACAAGCTACCCACACGGATTTATAACAATACATTTGCATGATCCTGGGTCGAGGTATCGTATATGTATTGATCGAATTTTTGGTCCTTGATTCTATCAGCGTTGTGTGAAAACGATAAGTGATGTTTTCCAATTTTAAATTTACAACACAAACGGTTCAGCGCACAGATAAATAGACTACAGTAAAATGGTAATATCATGATGGAAATAACCCTGTCACAACGATAGAGTAATTAAGCAGTTATTTCCCTTGTATAGCGTAGTCTTGAAAAACGGTGCATATATCTTCTTTGACTTCGATTTCCCAGCCCCGTATCCCTCAAACACTAAAGTCTGAGGAATCTACCTATTTCATATGATATCAAGCACAAACATCTGAATTCCTTGATGTTGTCAAGGATAAAATCACTGCGAACCACGCTATAGATATTTCACATAAGCCGTGCGGTGATATATAGTCATTATCGATCTTTTTTTGTTCAGACTTCAGTATAGGCGGAAGGAACCAGAATAATATCGATCCAACGCATATTACTAACACAGTTCTGCCTTGACTGTGTCAAGAGGCTTGAAAATATAATATTTTAACCAAGACAGAAACGTCAGAAGTATGTAAAATTGCAGATTTTATTCAGAATCAGAAAAATATTCTGGTAGTATATACTTATCGTCGTGGACAAGACTAAGATAGCTATACAATTATTTTTGAAACATATATTTGTAACTGGAGCTCATGGTCCAGTGCTAAAGCGTCTGGCTCTCATACTCGAGGTCCGTGGTTCGATTTCCCGTACCGGACATATGTCGGGGGCGGCGTTAGGATGCCATTTTCTTAATAAGTGGGGCGCAAGCAATCCCCTGTAACCCCTCGCCAACGTCAAACAATGTGGAGATTGCTGTTTTGCACTTACCCCGAGGTTTGATTGGGGGGGGGGGGGTTTACATGAAATTGAAAAACCTAGACAGCCCTCTGAATTTCTAATATTTAGTTTCGGACATTAGGAATTCGCTGGGGGTGTGTCTACGCGCTTGCGCCCCTAAAATAAACAGCAGGATGAAAGAGTGCCTGTAGTTCATAAGATAGACCTTAACCAAATAAAAAAAGAGAACGGACTTTTAGGATCTTACGGTAAAGGCTTCGCTGGTCAATGAAGGGACCCCGTGGAATGGTAGACTGACCGTCATAGCTGTTGTTTATTTTTATTTATTCAAGTCGATAAATCATTGGTTTTAAATCGACAGCAGCAGGGAGGGTGCGACCACATGTATGTGATTTTTTTTTGGGGGGGGGTTCCATTTTTCAAAAATAAAGGCTCTATTGTTCGTATTTCTTTTTGTTTCAAACATAATCTTTTTTGGTTCTCGCAGGAAACTTTATTTTTCAAAAATAAAGGTTCTACAAAAAGTGGTCTGTTCACCCTCTCTGCTGCTATACCTCTCATAACTTATTTCAAATATCGATAAAGTTTCCAAGGAAAACATTTAGTATAATAAGAAAACAATTATGTTTAATTTAGGTAATTAAACTAAAATACTACTTACCCTGGATAGATGCACCACATACGGAGTAGCATAGGAGGGTAATAACTTCGTATATTATTCTACATGTCATTTCAGTACTATCCAATATCACTGGACATGTCAGTATAAAAACCAAACAGGAAGTGTTTATTGGATATGCAAAGTGTTGAACTTTAAAGATCAATAATGTCCACTTTTGCCTAACAACGTTGATATCTCCTTTATGAAACGTGTAAGATAAAATACTGCCTTGAACTTAAATAATCGATTGGCTAATGCATAGGCAAATCTATATATCATGGCAAACAAACCAATGTATGAAAACTACATGCAAGTAACCCCAAAGCAATTACATCATGCATATATTTTACTGATGACAGGTGAACTTGTAACGACTCTAAGCATAATAATGTCTATCTGCATCATTGAACGAAAATAACACTTTTGCTGTTTCTTTGTCTAATTCTTCATTGGAAATACTTTCGTGATCAACACTGTTAGTTCTGCACCCTCTATAGTCTGACTATACCTACCCGTATGTTTGTACCCCCTTACCGATTTCAGAAACGGAAATCTTTAATGCAATAAAAAGTACACAGAACTTAGCCAATTCATTTCATTAATTTATAATTCCTAACCTGAATGTCACAAGATGGCCCTAACACTGATATTCTCTGTGCCTTTCATGCTTAACTGACTTTCCATACTAACTCGGCCCCATGCTGCGTACACTATGGACAAGCTGATTTCCTCAGACAACGTTGCGACGTAGTTCATTATGCTCGGTAACTGCCGGATAATTCCGTAAATTACCATAAAGGTGAGAGTTTAGAATTATATCCTTTACCCACATGTAATTAGAAATTACACCTTTAGTTAGTTCCACGTAAAAAGCTAATTGTAATTGTCATTGTTTTCCTTTGCTTGATTCGACATTGTAACTATCGGAAGCAGACGACATATTATTTTCCTTTTACGTACATACACTTCTAGTCGTGCATACACCCCATCGCCGAAAATGGACTTGTCTAGTAACTGGAAATGACTGGCGAACAGGGTCGTCTTTTACACTGAAAACTTCCGTTTCGAATTAAACGCGCAGACAATAACGATGTTAGGGTCCCACCTGGACACCATCATTTTTGAAATTATAAATTAATAAATGACGTAAGTGGCACAGAAGGATTATTTGCTACGACAGTTACATCGTTTCCTTTATCCGTTTAGTCTAATTTGTCTTCCTTATTATGTCGTAGATTAAATATATGGCTGAAAATGCTGCTTAACTACATTTTTCGGTTGGATTTTTATTTTGCACACAAATATCTTAACTCTGCCTTAAAGTCATCATAGCAGTTCTAGGTCCCGTTTCCTGATGTAAGTCATCATATCGCACGAAATTCTACGAGTATTCCTTCGAAGCCGAGGATTGTAATTCGTCAAAGTTACTAAAAAGCACCCATGTATGTGAAGGTAGAAGGTGGTTACATCGATCAGTAACCAACAAAATCCGCAAGTACAATATTACCTGTATACACATCTGTGAAGTTTTGATGCGATGATTTCATCTGGCAGTTTTTGTTCCGCTTCAATTAATTTCTCCCTTCGGTAACATAGACTATCTATAATATATTTTCTATTTATAACGTATTTGAGTAGACAACAAACACGCGCACTATCAGCCAATTATTATTTGCTATTGGTACAACTGCCATGCAATCATAGAAAATATATACATGGAAAATAATTTGATTTCCAGCGAAGGTGTCTTCTGTCGACCTAGAACCAAATTCATATTAAACCGTACTGGTCACAATACTGTATAATGTCTGAAACGATTGTTCATTACTCAAGAACTGTTACACCGACATGTGCATCCTTGATGAATTACAATCGTGTAAGTTAGGTCAACGCTGATGCAACATATTCTTTGGGTGATTTAAAGCCTGGCTGCAGTTATTGGGAATTTTACTTGCTAATGCAATGTATCCAGGTAGGTTTAGGATTGGAATTGGTGCTGAATTTCATCTTCACATTAGGTCACCTCTGCAGTGTACGTAAAGATTAAACAATAAAATGTCTAGCAGCAGAGAGGGTGAACAGACCACTTTTAGGATTAAGACAAATTTGGTCTCAATTATATCAACTGTTTGATACAAATTATGGTTTCAATTATATACTATTAAGACAGACCCCCATTCTCTTACATACTGTTGGTCTCACCCTCTCTGCTGATGTTAATTAACCAAATATTTTATAAAGTCCGTTACGATATCTCGACCTAGGATCATGTAAATTTATTGTTATAAAACCAAACGGGGTAGCTTGTGCTTTTTAAAAAAAAGTTTTTGAACTTAATCATGTCCATTTCCCCTGAACACCAAGTATAATAAACATTTTGCAGCGTATGATTATCAACTCCATTAAACACAACTAAAATATTACGGTTGTCTCTGATTATTTTAGGTGTTTGTGTATAACGTTGGGTAACATAAATCACGTCTGTATTTTTATGTCTAATTCGAGAAAATATCCTAGCTGGATTTGATTGTTTGTCCAGCATAACATCATCGTACACTACTAAATTATTAATAAGTCCATCAAGGTCATCTACAGATGGCGCTTCATCAATACTGGTAATAAAATCAATAAAATCATTACCGTCTTCATCCAGCAACTTTGCATTTTCATTAAAATCTTTAAGCACTTCATAGCATCGTTGATCATCTACAGATGGTGCCACTAAATATAGTTTATCCCACTTGAGCCATCTCATTATCAAATTAAGCAATAATTGCGTCTTACCACTTCCAGATGGCCCAATTATTATCATCCTGATAGAATTCGGTAGCGCTGGGTGATGTTTGACTGGTTCCTGTTTTCGTGTCGCTGAGAAGTCAATTATATCCATAATAATAAATAATATGAATCCATGTGTTCGACGCAAGGCACCCACCCCCACCGTTGGTGGGAGCAGTGGATTAACAACAATAACAACAAAAAATAAAAACGCGCACTAACAGCTAAGTGTGAAATCTGTGGCACAAACAAATACAGATTTATCTCCCGTGATAAAATCACGGACAAGTCTACGAAAACAGGTGGTGATATCGCTACTTCGTTGGGAAAATTGCCAGGAACTCCTTGGGCCAAGTACCCTGGTGAGAAACATCTGCCTGGCTATAATTATTGTGGTCCAGGAACTCGACATGATATCCGACTTGACGAACGAGATCAACCAAGACCAGAAGAGTATCCAATAAATAAGATTGATCAAGCGTGTCATGTTCATCATGTTGCGTATAAAAAGAAAGGTTTACAACAACGGCATCTCGCAGATGTGAAATTGATTCATGCGTTAAATTCTATACCTGATAAATCTCTCAGAGAAAAACTTGCTAGTTTTCTAGTGAAATGTGCTTTGAAGGGTTAACTAATGCTAGGGGTTGGTAATTAATTATATAACTATTATAATGGAATCTGTTTATTATAGCCCAAGAGGATATTGGAAGGGCAGAGCAGCGATTAGTAAACTTGATGCAGCAGCAAAAGTCTCACGTGCTATTGTTGCAGCGTGGTTAGCACAACAGGCAATATGGCAAATATATCTACCACCACCTAAAACATTCAATACGTGTATTAGTAGTAGGAAAAAAGGCTAGTTCTGGCCCAGAGACTACTAAAATGCCCCCAAACAAATACGAATCGAGCCCCCCGCCACCACCACCCGCCACCACCACCCGCCACCACCCACCACCACCACCCGCCACCACTCACCACCACCACCCACCATCACCACCACCCACCCCTCGATTCGTATTTGTTTGGGGGCATTTTAGGATCTCTGATCCATAACCAGCCTTTTTCCCTCCTACTGAAGAGTTCACCAATATTATTTATAAAGTTCACATAAAATTTCATTTGTCGGATTATTTATAAAGTTCACACAAATTTCATACCCTATCATTATCATACTTTTTTGATAATTGTTTTCAAATCAGGCAAAGATAGGGAATTTCCAATAGATTTTCCAGAATGTTCTAGAATCAGGTAAAGATAGGGAATTTCTATAATACTCAATCACGTGATTTTCTAGAACGTTCTAGAATCAGGCAGAAGATAGGGAATTTCCAGAATGACTCTATCACGTGATTTTCTAGAATGTTCTAGATCAGGTAAAAGATAGAGAATTTCCAAACGGGTTTTCCAGAACAGCAGTATAAAAGGCGGTGAGAATTTTTCTTCTAGCCATTGCACTGCTGCACTTCAGGAGGACATCTTCACCGAGCGAACAGGTAAGTGAAAATTATTTTATTTCACTATACTTTTTTTGATAATCTTTTTCATACCTGCCGACTCTCATTGGTAGAAAATCTGTTAACATACTCTCAATAGTACGAAACTCGCGTATTAAATCGTCCATATCATATTTTACACCTCGCAAATAAGATCGTATCTGATCAAGTAATTTTTTGTAGGTGATACTAGCTGTTTTGCATGAATTATTTTTTAGTCACAAACCGAGGTTCACTTTTTTTACACGCTGTTGAAAAAGAAACACCAACGCCCAATATTATTAACAAAAACGGATTTAATGATGCTCCACTTGAAATTATACCAGAGCCGGTCAATAACAGCGGTAAATATGATATTATTCGAAGTATTTTGTTGTAGTATTCATAAAAAATTTTCACGCACCAAAGATTTTTATGATAATATTTGTAATATTGTATTAGAGCCTCCACATCTTGTTTTGGAATTTCTTTTGAAATGTGATTGAAATCAACTATAATTTTTTTTCATTATATGATATTTGTTTACAATAGTGCTGGTTCCTGGTTTGATTCATTATACCTAATGACGTTAAGTAATTAATTAAGAAGTAAATTCCAGACACCACCAGTAACGTCTTGGGGGTATTTCCGTTGATGTCAACGTAAATGTTTCATTGGTGTTCTTATTTAGCATTACCAGTAGAGGATTATAATATACATTCGGTGATGATGAAGTGGACGCAGTAATTTCCGAACCGTACATGGACAGCCTGTATAACCCAGTTACTTCTGCGGTATGTTCGAGAGTGTTATTTCGCGGTGTCCATGTTGATGATCCTGATGCTACTGTGTACACGATATTTTTAATTTGTCAGTGTGGAATTTTAATCAGATTCGTTTTTTGAACAATATTAGGTATTCCACTGACAATATCATTGAGTTTCGTGTTAACGTCGGAGAGTTTAATATCAACGATTGGTGGACTTCCAAAAAATTCATTAGTGGTTCTGTTCACGTTTCTGCGAAAATTCATAAACAGTTGTACGTGACTAGAAAAATTAGTATTTAATGTAGTCATTTCATCATTGATTGTTTTTAATGACGTCGTCATCGGGATATTGCTATCATCGACGTATTTTTTCGTTGCTGCATCAAAATCAGATTCTGGTGTTCTGAGATTATTAATACCATTATTATTCATGTTTAGAAATGCACGCATTATACCACCGTTGACTAATACGTACTTAGATTCTTGATCATCGACGTATTTTTTGTTGCTGCGTCTGTATCTGCGGTTGGGTTTCCAAGGTCTATAATTTTATTTCGATTCATGATAATGTGATCCGTGAATGAATCACCAGCTTTTTTAACATAATCGTTAACTGACTTACCGGAATCTTGTATCTTACCTTGGTCAGTAAAAGTAATGATATTATTAACAACTGCGGTGGGAATTCGTATAAGTACATCTGACAGTTGTACATTACTTGTCTTCAATCGTCCTTGTTTGTCCTGGAAAACAACGACTTCATTTTGATCTACACTTGTGATATTTAATAAATTATTGATTTGATTTTTGAGCTGATCAACAGTTGCATACTTTGATAAGTCACCTTGCTGAGCTCCAGTCAATGAATCTATCAATAATGTTCCAAATTTCGTATAATAGCTCATTATTTATTATCCTACATAAAATTGTCAACATTAGTCAGTTTAATGTAACATAAAATTATATAACAACAATGGCGACGATATTAAACTTTGATACGGAGCGGTTCGTGAAACATAAACATAACAATGAACTTCCAGATTGCCATTATCTTATTGTTGGGCGAACTGGATCGGGAAAAACAAATTTGCTTATGAACTTGCTTCTTGGTGATAATTTTAACTACGATCGAGTTTATATTTGCACAATTAATCCGCAGCAAGATAAGTACGAGCTACTAAGCAAATATAATGACAAACTTCGTGATGATATTGAGGCTGGTGAAGATTTTTTTATTATCAAACAACCAGAAGATCTTATTCCAGTTAATCAACTTGATTCGGATGAACACAAGATAGTAGTTTTTGACGATATTCCGCTAAACAATGTAGACATGAACAAAATAAGATCGTATTTTTCACTGTCGCGAAATAAAAATGTAATTCCGTTTATTTAGCTCAAGGTTTTTATAATGTTGACAGATTTATTCGGCGAAATACTGGTTGTTTTATAGTATTTCCGGGACTGGACAATGTTGACGTTAGAAATATCGCGAACGAGCAATTCCGTGATGTGACAAAAGATAAATTTATCGAATTATATCATAAAGCTACAAAGGACAAATATAAGTTTTTCTTATTTGATAAACTTACAAATGATCCGACTAAAATGTTTCGCTGTTGTATTGACATTTATCTACAGTAAGGTGTTTTCCACTTCTTAAAATTTTATAAAATTTATATATAATAATTATGGATAAACGAGCAAAAAATAGAAAACATATAGAAGATCTAAAAAAAAACTTGTTCAATCTCAAGCAGCATTTAGGCAAAAAGTTCAGCAAGCACGACGTAGACAAGTAACTGCTGCAGAAACAACAGCTACGATTCTCAAACCAGTTACTGAAGCATTACTTGGAAGACAACCTGAAACTAAACCACTATCAGAAGAAGAACTTAAGCAACTACAGGAAAAAGGTTTGGTTGGGATTGTTAAGGAAGAACAAGATGGAGCTGCTGCAAACATTATTGCTAGATCTGCTGAAGAAAAAAGAAGATTAGCTGAAGAACTTACAGCGTATATTCTTGATCCCATTGCTAGACAAGCTGAAATAGATCGGCTGATTGATAATCCGCTCGAACTTGAACGACGATTAGCAAATTTAACAATTGGGCCGATTAGAATTAGGTTAGCAGATATAACGAAAAAAATTGAAGAATCAGAAGATGCAATTAAGAAGATGTTGAGGAAAAAACCTTGTTCAAAAGCATTATCACAATTTGGAGTAGACTTAGAAAATATGGATAACAAAATAGAAGATCACGAATATGGTTTGTTTAACGAAAAATACGGTTTTAAAGGTGTGAGAGTACATGATATTGGAAGAACTAATTACAACGCTGAAGAAAATATTAGTAGGTTAGAAAAAATAAAAGAAGAAAGTAAGGAACATTTAAAAGATGTAAAACTGGAAAATGAAGACTACGACAGTGCCATACGATACCGACATTGGATTATCGCTGATCTTTATATCAAAGCTACTCGTAATATAAAAAATAACAGATATTATACTACTCACTCTAGTAGTTTGAGTAGTGAGGCAAGAGAAATAGATATACTACGTATGAAAGCTGACAAAGTTGTCCCAAAGGACATAAAAGATCCTATTGAGAGACAAACTGAAATAAGTCGGTTGGTTGATAATGAACTTAGCGTAATGCCAGATGAAGCTGGAAGAAGAGAAAGAAAAGAAAAAGAAAAAACAGGAACCGGTGTAAAAATATTTACATCAACCGCTGAAATGATATGCAGATTAATGCTGTTGATATCGTCAATGGAAGCTGGTAATATTAGTGTTGAAATTGATAATGAAATTATTGACATACTTGATCATTTGAGACCGAAAATTTATTAACATCTGACGAGTACGAAACTTTACACCGCGACTTAATCGAGGCAATTTAATTTTATAAAAATATAATAAATAAAATGTCAACAACATTATTACTAGACTCTAGTACAACCGCGAAAGATAGCGCAAATTTTTCAGTAAATTATATTCCGCCAATACAACTTGATACTGAAAAACGGTATGAAATTGGACTAATTTCATGTACGTGTTGGAATTCGATGGCTAACGTAAAAACTGGTGTTAATGATGAATTTACAATTTCTATTTTTGATGTACCTTCTATTCCAAATCGCACGTGGAAATCATTTAAAATTCCACAAGGAGCTTATAATATTACTGATCTAAATAGGGCTATAAAGGAGCTTATAACAAAAGAGGAAGGTAAAGATGATAGTTTCGAGTTAACAGCGAATTATAACACGTTAAGGGCTAGAATAACATTAAAAAATAATACGATAGTTAGTTTCTCACCAAAAAGTATCGCACCACTGATAGGATTTACTGGTAGTGGCTATGCTTCTCTTCCTAATCAAACTTTTACGTATGACGGTGAACTGCCGGTAAATATAACTGACGTAAACACAATATTAATAAATTGCTCCATTGCTTCTTGATCTTACTCAGCACAGGGCAGTAAAGGTCATACAATATATAGTTTCTCGCCAGATGTACCACCGGGTTCTCTCATGCAAATTAGTCCACGGCAAGTTATTTATTATCCGCTAAATGTTGAAAATCAAATGGCAACAATAAATATGCAGTTGACAGATCAATCTGGGCGACAGCTGGATCTAAATAACGAGGTCATTACTTATTATTTACACTTACGCGTGCAATAGTAAACATATTGTATAATGCGAAAGATTTGGCAATGAAAATTATGCAACCTCAGATATAATGAAACAGAGAAAAAAATTTCATAGAAGAAAAATTGTTGGTGGATTTTTAGGAAATATAGTTACTAAAATTGTTGAAAATATTCCGGGGGTCGCGCGTAAAGTTGCACCAATTGCACTTGACGCAGGTAAAGCTTTTGCAACTGGAGCTGCATCTGCCGCTGGAACTGCGGTGGGACAAAAAAAAAATAGCTGAAAAAATTAAAGGCACACCGTCCACATCTGAGATCAAACAAGTTATATCGGAAATCGCTCCAACAAAAAAAACGCAACGTGCTATGATGACAACAACAAAAAAAATTTTATCACCAAAGGGCGAGACGATCATACAAAAATTAATATCTAAAGTAACGGCGCCGCAATAAAATTTTATATAATCTAATAAATACGAAATGTCTGTTAAAAATTATCTCGATTTAGCGGAAACTTATGACACTGACGACACAGTAACAGAATTTGAGTACGTTGAGTATCTCGATGAAAATTCTAATGAACCAAATAAAGCTGGTATTAGAACATTTAATACTCGAGACGAAGATGTATTTCTACTTCCTCACAAAGCAATGTTAGAAGTTCGCTGTCAGATTATGACAGTGGCCAATCCGCCTGTTGCAATTGCAGCTGGAACAGAAGTAGCTCTTATAAATAATGGCTGGTGCTTATTCAAAAGTGCCCGATATCAACTGGCCAATCAAACTGTTGAAGATATTTCGAGTCATTTACAAGTTGCAAGTACAATCTTAAATATTATTTCGTTTTCTGATGATTATTCAAGATCAGCCGCAACGAACATGATGTGGTTTAAAGATACTGGAACTGGTGGTTTAGCTGTGTCAAATGAACTTTTCTCCAAAGGTGTTTTAGTACACGGAGCTGATGCTGCTGCAGATCTTGTAATTTTAAGAAATTTTCTTATTGCTAATGCTAACAATTTTGGTATAGCCGCACCAGATGCAACCGCTAACGCAGACGATACAAGACTTTCTCTTACTGCTGCTTGTAATAATCTTGGCATAACACCACCAGGAGCAGCTGCAGACGGTGTTGCAATGTTAGATTTAGTTAATAAAGCAATTAGCGTAAAAAAAATATATCTTACAATGAAGGTTATACCAGAAGGAAGGCACTTGCAGCAGGATCACGTCAAATTACAATGATGCTGCCATTAAGTACAATATTTGGGTTTTGTCGCGATTACGATAAAGTATTTCGTAGAGTTAAACATACACTTATTTTAGATCGGGCAGAACAAAACGACTGCTTGTTTAGGTCAGGCGGAGCTGATGTACAATTTATCATAAACAAACTTGCGTTGTGGATCCCAAGAATAACGCCATCGATCATTAAAATGTCGGAATTAAATAATATGCTTGAAAACCGCACAAACAAAATTTATTTTCAGCAACATAAAATATATCAAACAGCAGTTCCGAATACTACTGACTACACAAGGCGAGTCACAACAACATCAAGCGAACAACTGCCGAGACATTTATTTGTTGTATTTCAACAACAAGCGCGACTGGTAACCAACAACAAAATAATGCAATATTTGACCACGCCGATGTTAGACGAATATATGCTAGACTAAATTCGAAGCAATATCCGGAACGAGCAATAGAATGCAATTTCGCAGATGACGCTAATAAAAAAATTACTCGACCTTACATGTATCTGCTCGACGCAGTGCAAAAATATCAAGATGTTGAAGATGGATCTCAAATATCAGTAGAGGAATTTCGTACACTTTATCCAATATGTTATTTTGATGTTAGTAAACATAGCGAGCGAGCTGTTGATTCAACAGCTGATATTGAAATTACTTGGACACTTGGAGCAGTTCCAGCAGCGCAGTTGTACGTGAACGCGTTAGTGATCAGCGACAGATTTATTACAATTGATTCTGTTGGAGGTAAAATGGCAGTCCAAGTTTAATCTGCAATTTGTATATAAGATGACAAAATATATTATAAAAGAAATATATTTGACTGATGGTCAAGTTAAAAAATTAGCAGCTGCCGTTGCAAAGCAGAGACAGGTATCATTAAAAATCAACCCTGACATTTCCAAGGGTATTTTAACAAAATTAATGTTGACCAAAAAACAGGCGAACAGGTAAGATCGTAAAAAAACCTTTTGTTTTAAATTTAAGCGCCGCACAAACAACAGCGATGGCAAAACAAGGTGGTTTCTTTGGTCCGGCATTATCAGTAATAGTCAGAACGTTTTTACCAAAAATTTTGCCGGTGTTAGGTACATTAGGACTAGCAGCAGCGTCTGGAGCAATATCTGGCGCAACGAAAAAAGCAGTTGAAGGTCACGGAATAAAGAAACTTTCAGTTTAATTTTATGTAACTGATAAATATAATGCCACAACGAAAAACAGCAAAAAGAAAGACAACGGAAGAAAAGACACCGCGACGTCGAAGAACAACCAAAGGAGGATTTATAGGACCGTTGGTAGCGGGACTAATGGGAAGTCTACTGCCAGGTCTATTTGGAATAGGCCGAGGATTAACATTGCCGGGAACACGGCCACCCCGCTAAGTAACTTTGATATACTTGATAAGCTAAAACAAGTAAACAATTTCCACGGAGTTTATTCTAAAGATGAACTTACTAACATCACAGGTGGCTCGTGTGTGATAAATATACAAGATTTCAACGACGGATCCGGCACACATTGGGTAGCAGTTTATAATAACACTTATTTTGACTCGTTTGGGCTTCCTCCGAGCAATGCAATAAAAAAATATATAAACAAAAAATATAAAATAATATATTATTCGTCCAATCAACTTCAACCTGTTGGAACTTCTGCTTGTGGATATTATTGTATAATGTTCATTAAACAGATGTCCCAGCCTAAATTTAATTTTTTAAAATTTATTTTACAGTTTGACAAACAACCTTCTCACGCCAATGATGAGATTGCAATACATTTTTGTAAAGCTATCTAAAGCTTGCAATTGATTTTATCTGAACTTATGTATATAATAATTTCAACATATTGTCTCAAATGTAAAACTAAAACAGAAAATATTAATGAAACAACAGAAAGAACAAAGAACAACAGGACGATGCTGAAAAGTATTTGCGCAATCTCCGGAAAAAGAAAAAGTATGTTTTTAAAGAAATTGTCCCCGGAGATAAAGTCGTTGGGAGCTGGTTGCCCTGACGTTATTTTAGTAGACGACTGAAAATATAGAATGATATGCAAGTGCGATTCTGACAGAGATTTATGTCTCGAGCAAAATAAAATTGTCACATACTGTCAACGTTGTAACAACAGAGAAATAATAGGCACAGGTATAGATATACATAAATTGATTGGCAAATTACCGAAACCAAAAGGAGGCTGGACATTGCCAGACCATAAATATACTGGACCTTATAATCCGCTAGATAAACAACTAGATGAAAACGATAATCCGCTGCCAGGACAAGAGCCTTACAATCAAGTTGATGCAATAGCAATGCGTCATGACATTTGTTATCGTGACATTGAACGTCCTGATAATTTTCGTGTAGAAAACTCAAAATCAGACTGCGATAAAGTAATGTTAGACGAACTTCGTGATATGGAGCCGGCAAATATGCGAGAACGTTTTGATAGAAGGCTGGTGCAGGGTTTTATTGGAGCAAAATATAAATTAGGACTTGGGAAAGAATTGTATGATGATCTTGCAGCTGAACTACACAAACCTAAAAAAAAGTTTACGCGACGTAAAGTTGTCGCAAATGCCGTTGATGATATCTGGGCGATAGATTTAGTCGATGTGTCAAATCTTGCTCAGTTTAATGATAATAAGAAATATTTGTTTAACGTTGTAGATGTTTTTAGTAAATATGCTTTTAGTGTTCCAGTTTCAGACAAGACAGGAACGTCAATGACTGATGCCCTCAAATAGATTATCGTTAGTACGGAAAGAAAACCAAATAGAATCTGGACCGATCACGGAGCAGAATTTTTCAATAAAACGTTCGAGCAGTTTTGGAACAAAATAATATCAAAAAGTATGTTACAGGAAACGAAGGTAAAAGCGTTGTCGTCGAGCGATTTAATCGCATGCTAAACGAAAAAATACACAAATATTTGACAGCTAAAACACAAACAGATATGTCGATGAGCTTCCGCAGATAGTTGACGAATATAATAACACGAAACATCGAACCACTAAAATGTCGCCAGATGACGCAATTAAAAATCCGATATTGGCGAACGAAAACATGTATCGAAGACACAAATTTAAAGTTGGTGATAAAGTTAGAATTTCTCTGACGAAAAAAAAAATTTGAAAAAGGATTTACTCCAAACTGGACTGAAGAAGTATCTGTTGTTGATAAAGTACTTTTAACAATACCCGTAACATACGCGTTGAAAGATCTGGCAGGGGAACCTATAACTGGCAGTTTTTACGAGCAGGAACTTCAGAAAACTTCCCAAGACGTATTTGTTATTGAAAAAGTTATCCGAAAACGCGGCGACAAAAGTTTAGTTAAGTGGCGCGGGTATAGTGATAAATTTAATAGTTGGATCCCAACTAAGTCAATGCAAAATTATTTATAACGTTATTATAAATTTGTTCGTATTTCACAAGCACAGATTTACATTTAATAGGTTTACATAACGAAATTAAATGTAATTTTCTTTCATTATCAACTGGCATCAAATGGAATATCTTAGCAAAAATAAAATCGTATTTATACTCCTTTGCTGGCCAGTTATTTTTAGATTTAAAGACGATTTGATAAGCTGCCAAAACGTTTGTTGTTCGGCAACAGTAAAATTAAATTTTATTATTCTTTTAGCAATGTGATACTTAACATTATATCGTCCAGTTGTTGGTCTGCTGTAATTTTTTCTGTCAGCGATGGCGACTATCTCATCTTCATCGTCAGATTCGTTGTTGTACAGAATATCATCTTCGCTATAACTAACAGATTTGTCTATTATATCACTGGTGATTGTAATTTTGTTGGCGACTTTATCGTAAGTGATTGTATCACTTGCGATTGTATCTTCCGCGTATATTTCAGCAAGTCTTTTCATCAAGTTCATATTATAATATACTTTTATCTAATTTATAATAATAATGACCAGCGAAACGAAATCTTCTGATGTAAAATATCATCAAAATGTTAATATATTAAATTACAACGAACTAGCCGAAGCAGTGAGAAAATGTTTGTCAGGTTATAGTGCATATTCTGTTGACGTTATTGTAATGCCTGGCGAAAATGATAAAATATTGCTAACAGCGGCAGAAAAAAATAAACTTGATGATAGTGCTTTTATAACATTAAAATTTGATCGCTATGATATTATAGCATTTGCACATAGCTGTCTTACTAAGACCGAGCTAAGAAACATCATTGATCGTCATATTTGAAACTAAATCTATCAAATGTTGACTTTGATACTGCTGATCTAGTTTTACCGTCAGCTACACTTTTTATTGATTGCGAATGAATTTCATGATATTTTGCAGCAGCTGACATTGATTTAAATTTCATTTCTTCTCCAGTCTCAATATTTACTGAAATAACTGATATAACCTTACTAAAATCACTGTTTCCAGTATTTCCTCTTCTACTATTTTCTTTTGGTGTTACCAAATCTAAATTTTCTAGACGATTGTCAGATTTAATCTGTTGATGTGATCAATAACTAAACCATTAGGTATTGCGCCGTTAAATGTTTCATAAACAAACCTATGCAATCGATAACCAAAAAATATGTTTCAATTCCACGAACAACTACAATCAGGTATCCGTTATTATTCAAATTTCCAACAACTTTTTTTGTTTTTCTATTTCGTATAATTCCTTTGTCATTCGCCTCATAAAAATCAAATACCGGGTGCGGCTGAAACTCACTTTGTAAAGATAAGTTTTCAATATTGTCATCGGTGACCATGCCGTTAACATGATATACACGTTGTCTTTCTGGAATATCATCGCAGAATAACGTGTAAATAAAATCTTTCTTTAACATTTCCGTTCTCTCAGAATGATCTCCCCTTACGCTAATCTTATAACCTGCTGGTGTTGGTATACCGATAGATTTTTTAGATTTTATGTTAATAACCGAACCTAATGCATTTCCAGCATATAGGTTATACTTGGGGTGAACGTAATAATACTCTTGCTCGTTTGCGCTTGTCAGATTTTGTGCCATTATATTATAAGGATTTTTTATATCTCTAATTGTTTGTTCAGCTGGGGTGCAACCTAATGCATTTCCAGCATATAAGTTATACTTGGGGTGATAATACTCTTGCTCGTTTGCGCTTGTCAGATTTTGTGTCATTATATTATAAGGATTTTTTATATCTCTAATTGTTTGTTCAACTTGGCACGCTGTGAGTTATCGGTCGAACAAATAATTAGAGATATAATATTACGCTATATATATAGCAATGCTGAAATTACATGATATAGCCAAGAAGAGCCTTATGGGAGAACCTGAAAAAATAGCGACTGCCTTTACAGGATTTGACAACAGTTATCGGTTTGATAAACAAATCGTACCTGTAAGTGTCACTGCAACAAATCTGTATCATTTGCTAGAGCCAACTGCAAAACGTAAACTTGAAAACCATAAGGGTCTAAGAATATTAGTGCAATATCACGTTATATTTTCAAACCTACTTGTGACAGAAGAATCGACTGACAAAGAAATTGCAGACCCTTATATTAATGCAAAATCAAGGCTTGTTCTGCTTGGGACTGATCTTTTGTCACTAGCTAATGAAATACACCAAGAAATTTGGAAAAAGATAGAAGAATTTACCGAATCGGGTTCGGGTTGGAAGTTTGAAATTATTACTGAAATTTTATTTCACACAATAAAATATAACGTATTACGCGGTAGTTCGTATACTGACCTACCACAAAAAATAAAAAATAAAAAATGCTGTATAAACGTAAAGAACGTCGATAACAGATGTTTTCAGTGGGCTATTCTTTCTGCGCTATTTCCAGCAGAAAAACACGCTGATCGTGTTGACAAGTATATTAGTCACGTATCAAAATTAAATTTTAATGGCATCGACTTTCCAGTTGCAGAAAATCAAATACCAAAGTTTGAAAAGCAAAATAATGTTTCAATAAATGTTTTCGGACTAGATGAAAAAGAAAACGTCTATCCGAGATATATTTCAGAAAAAGCTTCACAATCAACGATAAACTTGCTGTTTTATAAGAACCATTACGTTTGGATTAAAAACTTTAATGGACTAGTTGGCGGACAGTATAATAAACGAAATAAAAAAAACGTTCTTTTGTTATCGCTGCTTGCACGGTTGTAATGACAATAAAACATTACAAAAGCATTTGCATTACTGTAGTGACGTACAACGAATAACGATACCGTCCAAAGAAAATAGTTTATTGCAGTTTGTCAATCACAATCACAAACTAAAAATTCCTTTCGTTATATACGCTGATTTCGAATGCTTACTTCAGCCTGTACTTGGCGTAGAAAGTAATCCTGACCAGTCGAGTACAAGAAAAACTCAAAATCATGTTCCATGTGGAGTAGCGTACAAAATAGTTTGCTGTACTGATTCGAGATTATCCAAAGCAATTAAATTATATCGTGGGGAAAATCCGGCTGTTTGGCTTCTCAAGCAGTTAATTGGCGAAGTTGATAACATATTTAATCGTTTAAAATGAATAACTCCAATGATAAAACTGACATCTCAACAAGAATCTGATCACGAGCAAGCGGAATTTTGCCATATTTGTGAAAAAGCTTTTGACTCGCCTGATAATAAAAAAGTACATGACCATTGTCATTTGACCGGGCAATATCGTTGAGCGGCTCATGATCGGTGTAATTTAAGGTTTCACGCTCCAGATTTTATTCCAATTGTTCTTCACAACTTCCGAGGATATGATAGCCATATTATCGTAAAAGCTTTTGGTAATCCCGACATAATATCTCGTTTAAAACTTGATAACGTAATCAAATGCATTCCAAATAATTTTGAAAGTATATGTCAGTTACTTTAGGTAAGTTGCGTTTTATTGACAGCCTACAGTTTATGGCGGCATCATTTGATGAGCTGGTAAAAGGTTGTAGCGAGTTTGATAACTTACAAGATTGTTTTGGAGATAAATATAATCTACTGACTAAAAAAGGAGTTTTTCCGTACGAGTATCTCGACGATTGGAGTAAATTTGATGAAACTTCTTTACCTAGCAAAGACAGATTTTATTCGCAACTTAAAAATGAAAATATAACCGATTATGAGTACAAATATGCACAAGATATTTGGAATAAATTTAACTGCAGAACATTTGGTGATTATCATGATTTATATTTGAAAACAGATGTTTTATTACTAGCAGATGTTTTTGATAGTTTTCGTCGAGTAAGCTACAGCAATTATGGACTAGATCCTTTTTGGTATTATTATGCTCCCGGGCTGTCATGGGACGCTCTGTTAAAGTTTAGTAAAGTACGGTTAGAATTACTGACTGACGTTGATATGTTCAATTTTATCGAAAAAGGTATTAGAGGCGGTATTAGCGTTATAACTAAGAAATATGCTGAAGCAAACAACAAATACTTGAAAGAGTACAATCCTAAGGTTTCTTCAAAGTATATAATTTATCTAGATTATAATAATTTATATGGTTATTCTATGGCAGAACCAATGCCCTTTGGTGGATTTCGTTGGATTACGGCTGAACAATTTCTATCGGATACAGAAAAGAAGATACCTCATGATGTTTCATATTTCGTTGAAGTTGATCTCGATTATCCAACTTCGCTACACGATTTACACAACGATTATCCTTTCTGTGCGGAATCAATGATCATTAATTATAGTATGTTATCTCAAGAACAACAAGCGACAGCATCACCAAGACGAAATTCTATGGTAAAAATACTAGTACCAAATTTACTCAGTAAGCGAAATTATGTTTTGCATTATAAAGTTTTAAAATAAGCAGTAGATGCTGGTCTTGTGTTGAGGAAAGTTCATAGAGTTTTAAAGTTTAATCAGTCGCTGTGGATGAGAGGTTATATTAACTCAAACACTTCGAGAAGAGCTGTAGCGAAAACCGATTTTGAAAAAAACTTCTTTAAGCTGATGAACAATTCCGTTTTTGGTAAGACGATGGAAAATATTAGAAAACGGGTAAATATCGAGCTAGTTAATGATGTCAATCGCAGAAATAAACTTGTGACAGATGATGATTTTGTTAATATGACAATTTTTAATGAAAATCTTGTCGCGATACAAAGAAGAAAAACAAATCTAGAACTAAATAAGCCAATTTACGTTGGAGCTTCTATGTTAGATTTATCGAAGTGGCTCATGTACGATTTTCATTACAATTTTGTTAAAAATCAGTGGCCGTCAAGTAGACTATTGTTTACTGATACCGACTTGCTCGTGTACGAAATTGAATGTGAGGACGTCTATCAGAGTATATACGACAATCGACATCTGTTTGATCTTTCCGATTACCCTCGTGACAGTAAATTTCATGACGACACAAACAAAAAGGTTATTGGTAAGTTCAAAGATGAAATGAACTCGAGCATCATCAAGTACTTTATCGGATTGCGCAGTAAAATGTACGCCGTATTGCTAGACTATAATAAAATAACGAAAAAGGCAAAAGGTCTGCCTTGCGATTTTGTTAAAAAGTTTATGAAATTTGATGATTACAAGAACGCGCTTGACGGCGGCGTTAGTTTTATAAGAGCAATGGCTATTCGAACAAATCATCATAAACTCGAAACAGATGTTATTATCAAACGCGGTTTAAGCAACTTTGATGACAAACGTTATTGCGAAAATGGAGTAGATACATTTGCACTTGGGTATTGTCATGATGATAGATCTATACTTGATATCGTATTCGACGGGTAGGGTATGAAATTTTATCTAAACTTTAGAAATAATGTTTGAAAATTTGATAGTGACAAATAGCTACAATAGCAAGATCAAATATCTAATGATGGACGGCAAACAGTTGACGGTTGAAGTTAATAATGAAACATCAGGTATATGTTTTACCGCAGTTCGTGACAAGCTAAAACTTTCGCTTATCAGATCTGACGACAGCGAGTATTTCAATTACCTTGAACAATTGAGCCAGAAGGTATCGGCAGAATTTAAAAACTTTCATGACCCGATAAGTCAACAAAAATATACTAAACTTACCATCGATCTCGATCGGTCAAAAGTATACTTTATCGACAAAAAATATCCTCTTAACAAACCACAAATAAAAGATTTGTTTGAGTCTCGTCGCTGTGTGAGCGGTAAAGTAAAATTCTGTCTCTATTATCGTGATGATGAAATATTTCTAGTATCAACAGTTGAAACATTGATCATTGGTGACGAGGTATGAACAATAAAAATAATCTTACAAAATTTTCACTTACCTGTTTGCTCGGTGAAGATGTCCTCTTGAAGTGCAGCAGTGCAATGGCTAGAAGAAAAATTCTGACCGCCTTTTATACTGCTGTTCTGGAAAATCCGTTTGGAAATTCCCTATCTTCTGCCTGATCTAGAACATTCTAGAAAATCACGTGATTGAGTCATTCTGGAAATTCCCTATCTTCTGCCTGATTCTAGAACGTTCTAGAAAATCACGTGATTGATTCAGGGTCTGTCAGCAGTTACAGTTTTATTTTGCTGTGCTTGAGTAATGCGTCCGATGCTGGGTCAAGTCCGTAGTTATCAGCGCTAACATCTCTAAAATTTTCAAATATATCCGCGAGCAGCAACACGTCTGTGTTCAGATATAGGTCATGATAATCACCAAATGTTTTACATTCAAATTCATTCCAAATTTGATGAGCTTAAGCATAGTCGTCATTGCTGACACTTTCACGATTTAACCTGGAATAAAACGTGTCCTGGCCAGCTAAACTTGTTTCATTAAATCTATCCCAGTCGTCAAGTTATTATTATGGAAAGATTATTTTTTATTTTAAGTTAACTAGCTTTGTCACCGAAATGATCAGTCAAATTATCAAACTTTCCACGTCCTTTCACGAGTTCGTCTAACGATGCCGCCATAAACTGTAAACTACAAATAAATCTCAACTTGCCAAGTGTCACTGACATATACTTTTCCGTATTATTTGGGATGCATTTTATTTTATCGTTGCTATGATTTTTAGACGGTTAATTATATCTTTGTTGCCGAATGCTTCTACAATAACATGAGAAACGTATCCACGGAAATTATGAGCAACAAAGGAACAAAATCTGGTGCGGTATATTTAAGATTGCATTTGTCATGAGCTGGATCACAACATTTACCTGTAATATGACAATGATCTTTTACTTGATCCTGGTCAAGTTCTGACCTAAACGCCCCCTCGCAGATGTGACATGTTTTTGCTGAAGCAAATTCTATTTCTTGCTTTACGGTTAAAGGTTTCATTTTCATTGTTCTTTCGAGCAACATCATGATGACATCAACCTCGCTAATGAGATTTTTCTACAACCACAAAACATGATTTTCTCCACGATAAAGTTTAACGGGTTTTGATAAACGTTTATCAACAGCACATACAACTTTATATGCGCCCTCACATGGAACATGTTCTTGTACATTTCTTGTAGAAAATTTGTCAGGGTTATTTTCTGTTCCTAGAATCGGAAGCAGAATAAACTCAAAATCGTGGTAGGTTATAAAAGGAACTTTCATCTTGTGTTTGTAGTTTCTAAATTGTAATATATTTTCATCTTTACCTGCACAGATATTCGTTGTACGTTAGAACAATACTCGAGATGACGATCTAATACCAGCTGTGACTTACATCCGTGCAAGCAGCTGACGCAGAAAATGTTTTTCTTTGTGTTTGTTATACTGCACCCCAACTAACCCGTTAAAGCTTTTAATCCATACGTAATGGTTTTTATAGAACAGCAAGTTTACTGTTGTTTGTTTGGATCTCGCAAGATGGCTCGATCGCCGATATATCTTGGATAATTTTTTGGTGTATCATCATCTACCCAAAAAACATTAATACCACCTGGTAAAAGTAAAATGTTTTGTTTCTTAAATTTTGGAATTTGATTCTCGGAAACAGGAAATACAATCCCGGAAAAGTTTAGATTGTTAGAATGACAGATGTAATTTGATACTCTGTCGGCGTGCTTATCTACCGGGAATAACGCCCACTAGAAACATTTATTATCGTTGTTCTAGACATTAATACAACATTTCGAGTTTTTAATTTTAGTTGGTAGATCGACATATGAGATACCTCGAAAAGGATTGTATTTCATAGTATGAAAAAACAATTCTGTTATTTTATCGAATCTCCAACCAGATCTAGATGTTGTATATTCTTCTATTTTTTGAATCTCCTGAAATATATCATCTGACAATGACATCAAATTTGTTCCAATCAAAACTCGGCGGGATAGCGATGTAATGTAAAGATCAGCAAGTTCTTCGAAATGCTGCTGAGATGATTGCATCTGATCGGCTAGACGATCCGATGATATGCTCATCTTTGAAAAACGAACATGAAATTGCACAATGATTTTTAGACCCTTGTGCGTTGCAATCTCAGATTTTACAGTTGGTTGAAGTAGATGAAATAGATTTGTAGATGAGAAATTTATTAGTAAAAGTTGATTATCAAATCTTCAGCTGTTGTCAAATCCGGCAAATGCTGTTGCAAGTTTTTTGGGGCTCATATTTAGTCACGAACAAAGTTCGTTTTGCGATATCTGCAAGTTTCAATATCATATAATATTGTATTTTATATTTCTCTAATAGTACGATATGAAATTGTTAATTAGAGAGTTGAAAAATATATAGTATACGATGGCAAGTTTATACCATAATCACTAGTCTTGCAAGGTGTCAGGAAATATTCTGGTGTCATCAAAATAAGACTTGTTCGCCGACAATGAACTTGGAGTTATTATTAATCTTAATATAAAACTTCATTCGGAATTATAACACCAGCTGGTTATAAGATAAAAGTAAAGTCCAGCGATGATGCAAAGTACACTGACATGTTCTTGCACGATTGCTTCTGGATACTATTCAATGATGATATTTCAGCTGGAATGCAAGTGTATCATGTCAATGACCAGGTCAGCGACAATAACGTTGCAAATTTGTCTTTGAGAGAGGAGTTTAAACAGTATCTGATCTACGATTTGTATGAGGCTAGCAGAGGAATAGTTGTCAGAAACATACGAACAAGAAAAAATATTGGTAGTGTTGAGAAAGATGGTTATTTTCGGGTAATGGTACAAAGAACTAATACTAACCAAATTTTATATAAATCACACCGATTTGTGTTTGAAGTTTTTCATGGTTTGAATCCTGGTGGCTTAGTTATCGATCATAAAAACGGAATTAAAAGCGCTAATCGCAGGAATATACAAGACGCGGCAGAGGAGGTGGTGTTAATTTAAAAAATCCCGCTAGATCTGTTATTGCAACAAACTCTAAAACAGAAGAAACAATATTCCCGTCAATAACAGTAGCATCAAAATACTTTAACATTTGCTCACGATCAATCAAATTTTTCGCTGATGGTATTAACAAATCAGCTTTTTCAGCAACAACCTTTGATAGAATCTTTTTTCGTTACGAATCACTTACCGTTTAATATAGCGGCAACATCATTGTTTGTCAAGCATCAGTTGACATATATGTTTAGCGCTTCTCTGTCGTACTCAATCAACATCTTACCATATTTCAGCATACGATCGACTTCAATGTTGTTAAGCAATAAAATATTTTTTTCTCGTTCTATTTCGAAATGGGCCATCGCATTAACATCACCACGAAACATGTTTCTTATAGTCTGTTCAAGTTGATATGTATTTACAACATTAGCACGAGTAACAAACCGTTCCATGTTATTCAACTACTTAACACAAATTTGAACTTCTATGATCAGCTAGCTGATCACAGATCGATTTTTAAAATGTCTTTCAAAATTTTCTCTGGTCAAGCAACAATGAGCCCATTTCATGACAGTATCCCTGTCATATCTAACAAATATTTTTTAAAATCTTTTACGAGTTCTGATACCTCGGAATCTGTTAACAGTACCTCATACGCCGAGTAAGGATCATATCCAACGATAAGATTAACATGCTTGAGATCTGTTTTATAATTGCTCATGAAAACTTTAACCGTGTCAAACAACAGGTTCATATTCAAAATTTTAGCTCTGACAATACTTCTTATTTCATCTGGCATTTTTTATTACTTTTTATGAGACATAATTTTTATGTATAATGTCGATGATAAAATATGATGTGTTTCAACGATTGTCTGATCTTCGAGCTGATCTAGATAAAATTGAAGATTGTAATCGACTGACAACATCGTATCAGCATGTAGAACAATTACAATTTGATCTTGAAACATGTGTTTCCTGTACCTGATGATCAACTCGCTGATGAACCTGGTGTTATACCTCAAAATTAACAAGTTTATGTTGCAGCGCAATCACGATATAATGTCAAATATCAACTTGCCGAAACGATTTTTAAAAAATTTGATTTTACTGTCACAGAGTATCAGATATTTTGGGACATACATAAGCCGTTTATGCGTATTGGACAACCTGAAGTTTATGATCGTCATAAAAAATAAAATTTGATTTCATCATTGTAAAGATTTTAAATTTGTTGACAGATTTAACAGAAGATCAAAGACAACATAAAATATCGTTGTGTAGACCCGCTAAATGTAGGTCTGTTCTTCTAAACTACGAGAAGATGTACGGCGATCTAATCGGATCGGTAGCTCTCTAGTCAACGGTCTTTGATTTCACTAGTTGGAATCCAACTGTTAAAACTATCACCGTTACCGCGCCATTTAACCAAACTTTGTTACCACGTCTTTTATCACTCGTTCGATAACAAATATATCTTGTGTTGTTACTTGAAGTTCCTGTTCATCTTCATTTGCAAGATCTTTTAGCTTATATGATACACGTATTGTAGTTAAAATTTTGTCAACGACAAATACTTCCTCAGACCAGTTCGGGGTAAAACCTTTTTCAAATGTTCTTTTTGTTCATGAAATTCTGACACGATCACCAACGTTTAACTTGTGTCTGCGATATATGTTCTCATTTGCAAGAATAGGATTTTTTAAAGCTTCGTTCGGTGACATACTTGATCCGCGTGCGGATAATGTCTTATGTTTAGCATCATTGTAATCTAATATCATCGCTGGCAGATCATCAATATATCGGTTGGTGTTGTTTGCTGTAAGATATTTGTAAATCTTTCTTTTATCGTACGATTAACTCGTTCGACAACAACACTCTTTCCTTCATGACCGGTAACATATTTTTTATATTGTTTTGTTTCAGAAACTTCTCGAACCGCTTATTAAGATACTCTGATCCATGGTCGGTCCAGATTTTATTTGGTTTTTGCTCCGTCTTAACAATAATGTCTTCTAACGCATTTGTTATCGTCGATCCAGTTTTATCAGCAACAGGAACACTAAACGCATATTTGCTAAAGACATCAATGACGTTAACAGACAATGTTTGTTATCGTTGTACTGTGCAATGTTCTGCATATCTGCGAGATCTATCGCCCAGATATCATCAACTGCGTTTGCGACGAACTTTCGTCGTAGAAACCATTTTTTTTTTTAGGTCTGTGAAGCTCATGCCCTAGCTGACTTGACGTAAGCTTGCCAGGCATTCCAACGCCAAGTTTATATTTTGCTCTAATGATGCCTTGTACTAGTTTTCTGTCAAATCGTTATCGCATATTATCCAGTTTCATATCTCGAAGTTCGTCAAGCATTACCCGATCGCAACTTAGTTTATCGTCGACGTGATCACGGTAACAAATATCATGAAGCATCGCAATTGAATCCACTGATTATCGTTTTCATCGAGTTGCTGATGAAGTGGATTCCATGGATCAGTATATTTGTGTCCTGGCAATGTCCAACCTCCTTTTGGTTTTGGTAATTTGCCAATAACTTTATCGTCAGACGTTATTTTCTGTGTGCTAGCACTCTGGGTTGCATTGCACAACCAACAGTGATTGTATCACCGGATTTATCTTATTTAAGAAACATACTCTTTCGCCTGCCACGTACATCACAGATACTTTTCAGCATTTTCTGTTATTAGAGGGTTGCTTCGGTTGTTTCATTGATGTTATTGGTTTTGGTTCTGCATTTGAGACAATATATTGGCATTTTATACTTGATGTCAGACAAAATTAATGCTAGATTGTTTACGATCCAAGTACCGCTTTACTATCATTGCTGACACTAGGACACGGGTCAAATTGCAGAATAAACTTTTAAACGTTGCCTGGTTCGCCATCAGACCTGGACGCTTGCGTCTCAGACATCTGCGAGATAAACATAACGCATTAGCAACCACAAGCTGAAATTTCTAATGGCTGAAGCTGATTAGAGTTATAGTTTATTTTTTATATTTTTTTAAAGATGTACTGTTTGATAACATCACTCGTAGGAAGACCAAACGAATCGAAGTAGTTGTTGTTGTAAAGCGCTATCCAATGCGTTCCAGATCCGTCGATGAAATCATGGATATTACTAACAGTTTCGATTAGTTTCTGGTGATCTATTTGCTAACTTATCTTTCGAAAATACTCCGATAAATCCGCTGAGATCTTTAAGTTTATCAGCAATTTAAAAATTATTTAACGCGGTCGATTTCATCTTCTAGTTCTCGGTAGCATCAGTCCTCGGCCTCGACTTCCACGAGTTCGTCTTCGCATTGGGTATACCTGCATTGGACGTGCTTGCACGCCACGTCCTATCCCTAACAGGTTGTGTAATAGACTTCCTGCTATCCCTGCTAGCAGCGGGTCTATAAACCCGCCTTTGATCGCGTTGCGGTTTGCTCGTGGTTGTCTTTTATCTCTTTGTTGTCCTAGTCGCTTTTCTTGCTCGTGTTGTTGGCATTGTTTTATAATTACTGATCAGATAAAATTAAGATTGCTGTGCAATCCGTTTACAACATTTGTTTGATTGCGTCACAGGTGACTCCGTCACCGGCTACAGCTTTTATTTTTGCTCCTGGTATTGCACCTGACGCTGCAGCTAAGCCTAACGTTCCTAGCACAGGCAGTAACTTTGGAAATAGTGTTCGTGTTAAAGTAGGTATCGTTGTTCCGATTGATCCGCCAAGGATCGCTTTTGATCTGGCAAATGCTGTTATTTGTGCCACTGACAGATCCAGTATTAAAGATTTACCTTTCAAAATTTTGTTTATTTGTCGTTCTGTTAGAAGTACTTTTTTTGGAACGCGATGGGTTTTAAAATCTATTTTTAGTGAAACGCTTTTCGTTTAGCTATAACTCGTGCTAGTTTTTGCATTTGTCCTTGTGACAGATTAATATCATGCAAAATATATTTCATTATGGATTTTGAGAGATAAAACTGAATATACTTAAACATTCCACTTGGACAGTCATCCTACCTCAAACGGCGTCAAGTGTTATGTATCTATCAGATGTTACATGTGCATAAGCGTAATATGTGTCAGCTTGAGCTTCTCCTAACGTCCATGTCACCTCAACATCAGCGGCAAAATATCTGGTAAAGAAATCGAAATTCTTCGGTAGATATTTGAGATCCAGTATCCGCGTCCCGATATTTTGCATCGCCACTATCAGATACATATAAACACGAGACAAATTTTTGTTAGCATCATCTCCAAAATTGTATTCGATAGCTTGTCCAGGATATTGCTTAGAGTTTATTCTGACAAATATTCGCCTCACATCAGCGTTATCAAAAACAGATCTGTTTTGCAGTTGATTATGACGTCGTTCTTGTTCTTCGAAATACAACAAATATATGTCTCGATAACTCTTCGCTAGGCGCTGTTGTTATTGCCACGTGTTATCAGTTGAGTTTGGTACACCTATCTGATAAACCTTATGCTGTTCAAAATATATTTTTCTGCTGTAAGCGGCTAACATTGTTTCAAGTACTTTTCTCGTGCAACCCATAACGCCAATCGTGAAATCACAAACTGAAAATTATTAGCAGGATCACCACCACCAGCAGTTTCCATCAAACAAACGCTTTGATCAGATCGGTCAAGTATAAACGTATATTTTATACCACGAAATAACTTGTTATAGTCGCGGCAAAACCCAAATATTGTGCTTAGCAGTAATATCATCGTGATTTTTCTTGTTCCGTTAGAAAACGCTTTTCGTTTAGCGTAACCTTCGTTGAATGTTCGATTTCTGATAACAATATTATCTGCAATACGTTTTGCAACGTTTTGCTACCACTAACATTGCAGTTCTAATAGCATCAGCTGCAAGTGGAGTAATTTCAAGAATATTACAAAGATTTATAAGAGAATTTCTTACTGCAGCTGTATTTAAACCTGCATCTGCACAAGCTGGAGTTGGTGCTTTAATTCCAAATCTAAGAAGATTTCTTACTATACCTTCTCTTGTGGCATCATCAGCTCCAGCTGCAAGTTCACCAAAATTACTGCATTTCCACTTTCAGTATCTTTGAACGACATCATGTTTGTTGAAATAGATCTCGAGTAATCATCGCTGAACGACACCACGTTAAGAATAGTACTTGCAACTGGCAAGTGCATAGAAATATTCTTCGACTGTTTGATTAGCAAGTTGATATCGTGCACTGTTAAACAAGCTCCATCCGTTATTAACAAGTGCAACTTGTGTATTGACGCCAACATCACCATTAGCAGCTGTTCTTATACTACCTTGAACTTCAAGTATAGCTTTATGAGGAAGTAAAAACATATCTCCATCTCGTGTATTAAATGTTATGATACCCATCTTGTTAGGCTCATTAGAGTTCTCATCAAGATATTCAATATACTTGAACTCATTTGCAGAGTCGTTTGGAGCTATTGCAGAAATAACATGTTTTATATCCGAACCTCCTGGCACTCCATCTTTGATTTTATCAGCGATCTTTTGTTCCTGCTGCAGACGAGGCTCCTGTTGCAAAATCTTTTGATCCGTCTAATGCGATTGGCGCTACTTTGCTAGCTATTCCAGGTATATTTTCAACTATCTTTGAGAAGATATTCCCGAAACAAACACCTACTATTTTTCTGTGATCAATTTTTCGTTGTTTCATCTTGTTATACAAATTGTCTGATAAAAATTGATTGTGGTGAGCTAGCTCTCTATGGTCAGCTACTGACACGTAGATGCAGACAGTAAGTCACAATTTCGTTGTTAAGATCAATCTGACGACCTGACTGATCTGTAAGTGTCATCGTGATAGATGATATTTGATTTTCAACATTGATCGGATAGTATATTATCTGTCTCGGATTGACTTGCAGTAATGAACCAGGTGAAACATCAGAACTAAACTAATAAATCGTTTGTCCTTGGCTACCTCGTGCTGTGTATGACCCAGCTGCAATAGAACAGTTTATCAGGATCGTATTTACATCTGTGATGACAAACCGGTAGCTCGTAGTTGTGTTTATTTTTTATTACTCGTTCTGTGTCAATGTTTATTATGTTCATCATATAACATGTGCACAAAATTTTATCCTGATAATTTTATCAGCAGCATACAATAAACATGAGTTACTACACAAAATTTGGTATGTTAGTAAGTGGTTTATCCGCTGAAACAACAGCAACTACAACAGATGTTGATCTAACAAATTATCTCAAGAAATCCGGTGATATAATGACCTAGACCTAGATCTGAAATAAGTGCAGCATCATGGAGTACAATTACTTCTGCAGATGCCAATTATCTGAAAAAATCCGGTGGTGCAGTTACAGGTGCGATCGATATGGCTGCCAATAAGATAACTTCCTCGTATGTACCCGTTTCTACATCCGATCTTACCAATAAACAGTACGTGGATAGTGTTACACAGTCACAAGCTATTGGTGGTATTGCAAAACGAGCTAAAATTCCATATCTTGCAGATCCTGTTAATAATCGTTATGGTTTTGTTGCAATAGGGTCAAGTTATTTTTCGGAAAATAATCCAAGTTATTCGTTTGCGCTTAACAGCCCTATATCTGGGGGGTTAGAGTGGATCACAGACGGAGAAATATCAAACTTTTGGATTTAAATACAGCGTCCAGCTGCCGTAGCAATATGGAAATTTCAATTACGAGGTCAGATAAACGCTTATGTTGGATACATTTATGATTGGCGGTTAGAAGGCTCTAACGACAATACAACATGGGATGAGATGTATGGGGCATTTTTTGGTAATCTTGTTACTACTACTTTTCAGCAATTTACACTTCGTCCCGCAGCAACCGCAACCAAGTACTCGGATTTCCGGATTTATGTTATCAGCGCTAGAGGTCCCTTCCCAGGTTTGCTGATGTTTATGTTTCACATATATACACTCGATGACCTAGTATAAGTCATTGCGATTTTGATATAATTGTAATCTGTATTGTTTATTGATCCTCCATCGATCAGGGTCGCAAAAGAGTTTCATAATTTTATACTAAACCCGAAAATGACGAGATTGACAAAATAGCTGAAACAGAAACACAAGTTTCTTAAAAATCGTAAGCTCAAGGACACATTTTCTAAATGTCTAGTATTTCGTGTACTCGGTATGAACTATCATGATAAAAAGACGCTGATGGACATAGTAGATAACAGTACTGACAAAAACATGCTAACAACAGCATATCAAGTTTTAATAGACTCTCTCATTGGCAACAAAGAAAAGTATGACGTATATCACATTAATGCTGCACTAAACACAGTATCATACATTGCGTCTAGAATTAAGTTATATGATGATGTCGAACGAAATATATTTTATCAAGAGCTTGATGATATTACAACTGTAAAACCCATTATTGATAAAAATTATGAAATACATAATAGTTCCAAAAATATTGTGTTGAAAAACTATACAAAAGAAGCTGGAAAATTACTGACAGAAACAAAATACAGAAATATCAAAGATATGATTGCTGGGCACCTAAATCTACCCGCCATGGATAGGGCAAGCTGATATTCGCTGTCTTTTAAGTTTTGCAACAGCATATGCAACTCTCAGGCAGCATCTAGTACTTAAAAATTTTAAAATGGATCAGTTATCTTATGTTGTTAGTTATATCGACGAAACAGAAGAAATTTATCGTGATAGAGTCAATGATAATACTGAAATACCAACACATTTTCATCCCTATCTTTAACAGATATCAGATATGATGATATCTCATCCGAAGTGCATGATAAGTACAGAGAGTTTCTTGCCGATCTTGTCAATAAAAAATTTCGTGCTCTGATCGATAAAGCTTTAGCTGAAAATATTTTTTACTACGGCAACTGAAATAATTACCGAAACAGTTTCAAAATGACAAAGAAATAACACCTTCAACCACATATCATCTAGTCTCTCAGACAACGACAGCAACGAGCTGATGAAATATTACAGGTACTATCATAAAAAAACTTTATTGTATCAGTCGCGCCAGAAAATATTACATCAGAATCATAAGCGAGCTAAACTATATACCGATTGTGTTAACAACAGCAGGAAGAGCATCAGCAGAAGGAACAGCAAATCCATTATTGCTGATAGTGTCAGGAGTTGGTATTGCGTTATCAGTGATAAAAAAAGGAACCAAAATATGAGAACAAGAACCCGTCTTGTAAGATAGCAACAGCGACTTATAATAAAATATTGAATCAACTTCGAGCTTATCTCAGAGGTGAAAAGTTTATAATGTTAGATCCGATACAAGAACTTCGAGTAAAAGGCGATTTTATTGTTGATATTATGCCAAACAGAGTTGTAAAATATGAAAAACAGTATTCGGTAAATTTTGTGTGAAGTATGAAATATAATGGAAGATATTACAGTGGAAGATACCACGCGAAAGATGAAGAGAATTCTCTTCCAGGGTAAGCATATGACGATAGTGCTTAACAGCGAAAAGTATAGCACGTACTTCCAAAATAGAAATAAGATAAAGTTGTCTCTTGTTTGTAAAGATTATTCGGAATATTTTGACAAACTTACTTTGATAAAAAAAGAGCTCGTTAAAACTATTGATATTCTTTATAATCCAATATCGCAAAATAAATACACAAGAATTACAGTAGATGATGAGCTAAACAAAATGTTACGTTAACAAAACAATAGTTTCTTATGGAAACTTTATCAAAATGTTAGAACCGGATTCCCTTATCAGCAGTAAAATAAATATGTACTTCTTCAGTCGTGATGATGAGAGTTATATCAGCAAAAGCTGACACGTTAAAAATATCTTGAGAAATCTCTAGCAATTTTGTGTGAAATATGAGATATGAAAATTGCTAGCAATTACATAGTAAAATTTTAAGTGAGATATCTAAGTAGTCTTATATAAGCGGGGGGGGGGGGTCTGTTCAAACCCCATTCAATAACATGTCCTCGTGTTGGTAATCTACTATGAAATAAATTTTGTTGTCTCAGCAAAGTTTGTTTTCGCAGTTATTTAGACTAACTTGAGGGGGCCATGGAGGGGGGAACAATCATGTTGTCGTCCAATACAAAATAGGGTGTGGGGCTAGAAACCCCATTGTATGGGACTACTGACTGTCTCCTGCGTCATTGTAAGCTTTGACACTTTGTTCGTGTGGGCTGTTTGTACATAAGGAACATAAGTCCATATTTACGAGATTGTTATCTGGAAGGCTAGTTTTTGATGTTTTGTTCAGATAGTCCGTTGTTTCTTAAATGTATGAAGGCAGTTTTTATCAAGAAAGGCAGAAGGTGATAATCAACGAAATCTTATTTTCTTTTGTCGGTGGGATGGTTGCTTCCGGAAATGACTAGCCTCCCCGGGTTCCCTTCTTTCTGTATTTTTGGGAGTAAATAAAATCTATCTGGTTTGGAGTCAACTAGAAGGAGGTAAGTCTGTTTTGTTATCAGTGTGACATGTGGTGCGCATGTCTTTCTAATATCTGACACGAATTTAGCAATATCAGCTGAGTTTCTTATAAAATCCCTCGTATGAAAGGTATCGCATATTTTTCATCGACTGTCTTTCCATTGTATATTGTTTTGGGTTTATCGCCATTTTTCAGCACATGAGAGGCTATAGTTGGTGGCAAGTATATCTGGTGGAGGACGATCCCGGAAAATCTTGGGAAGAACCGATGACCCATGGGGATCTACTGGCAGTCTTTCTCACATTCTCACGCTGGCCGAGTTAGAGATTCGAACCCATGCAAACAGTGGTGCGGTGTCGGTGATACCTAAAGGTATATATATATGGACACATACAATTTTTAAAATGTACTCTTTGAGTTGGACTTTAGTTAAATCTTCACTATCTACTTTACCAGTAGTGAATAGAGGCACTTTACGGTGTATGTGACTTCCACGTTAAAAAAGGGTCCCGACACCGTAGAGTCTACGGGACTTTAACATGGGTGGGCTACTCAGGGTCAATGGGAATTGAACATAGGGAATGTATAGCGACAATGGATTGGGCCTATCTAGGGTCAATAGGAATTGGAGAGGGGTGACGTCACGGTACTGGACAATGGCAACAATGTTGCAAGTGGCTGACCTCAATCGGGTGGAAAAGTGTAGCAAGTGGCTGACCTGAAAACGCGCTAATCTAGGGACAAATAGAGACACAGACATAGAGACGTGGTTAGAAACATGGTTAGAGACAGAGACAGAGACATAGACATACATAGATTTATGAACATAAATCTATCACACAAAAAACGACTAAAGAATTTTAGGCAAGAGGGAAAGGAGTGGCCCTGAAAAGGGGCTTTGTTTTTTTTTTTTTTTCGTTAACACCACTCAGTTAACACAGAGGGCATCGCACGGATCTTCTTATCTTCCTCAAACTTCGTCTGACCTCTGGACCGTAGATTAATACTCTCTTCAGACAGCCTTGTCTCGCCACATAGATTCTTCGTTTCCAAAGGACTGTCTCTGTGATCTGGGTAATTGCCCATGATAATTTGACATACATGGGATAGTCCGGGTGGAACAGCATCGATGATAGGAGGGTAGATGATTCTACGGTAGCCTCATCTTGTGACGAGAACAGCTGAATGGAATGAGGTGAACCGAGGTTATTTATAGTGGAAGAGCGGATCTAAACGGATTGAGTTCTTTCACCAATCCAAACACGCGTTACAAAATTCAGTCATAGTGCGGAGTCTGTCTTCCAATCCGATGACAGCTGCCTGTGACGTCACATTCCCTATATAGGTGCGCTAGCGTCTGTGCGCAGTGAATCAATGTGACAGAGTTAGAACATGACGGAAACTAAGAAGACGATGCATTGGGGTGCACCGGCCGTGGACACGAGAAGTGATGGTATATCAGCGGCTACCAAAGCAAACACAAACCTACTTCCAGAAGAGAAAGATTTTAATTGGGATTTAATTGATTTTCTCTCTTCTTCACACGAATTTGTTCCGGTATCAGCATCTTCACCACCTTCTCCTTCCTTACCGTACGTCGAGGATTTTAAACAGAGATAGGAAGAAGAATTGGAGAAATTTTTTCAACAGCAGAAAGAGGCAGAACAAGCCTTTCTGATTCAACAGCAACAGCGAGAAGAAGAAGAGGCAACAAGAAAAGGACAGGAAGAAGAAGAAGCAGAGAGGAAACAAGGTCTAGGAGTGAAGGCTGACGGTGAAAATCAAACGGTGACGGTGCTCTTAGACATTTTGGCAGAGTTAAGCAGTCTCAAAGAAATGTATCAGATTTCTTTAATACGATCCAAGAGAAAAAGACCTTCCCGAGCCAAACATTCCAACCCCGTCCACACGCTTACTACGCCTGAGATACCAACACTAGTGATATCTACCAAATCATACACAGGAGCAGGTCCAGAAGTAGGCCTTGGCAGTGGCAAAGGTATAAGGCAGTTAAAGCTCATTACTTTCCATTCCTGAGTTTGTTTTCTTTAAAAAAAAAAAAAACAAACCAAACACCGAAGGGTCCTTTTCAGGGCTACCCATCTCTCTCGAAAAGAGACTAATCATTGTATGCCAAAATCAATTAAAAGTCAAAATCCCTTTTTCCCCCATGATGGATGTGTGTCAGGGCATGAGTGTAGGTCCTTATTATAAAAATCAAAACCAAGAGACACTTAAGTTTCTCTTTCTGGTATATTCTCTGATGCAAATTTACAATCCAATTTCACAACACATCACTTTAAAAAGTTTATTCTTCTTCTTTGTTCTTTCACTCTCTCCTTTTTTGAATTTCTTCACACTCAGAGGTTTTTCCTCTTCTTCCTCACTTTCTTCTCGTTTTCTTTCCTTCTCTTTCTGGACGTGTCTGGGTTCTTCCTTTTCGGTGGGTACCTCTTCTTCCTGTTCGGAACCCCACGCCTTCTGTTCCTGTTGTTTCTTAGGTCAGTCTGAAGACCAATGTCCTTTCTCGTGACCATGATAACAGGTATCTTGACCTTTGTCTCTTTTAATGCCTGTCTTGCTTTGGCGTTGTGGACATTCAGAAGACCGATGCCCTTTCTTCTGACAGATATTGCAAGTATCTTGACTTTTATCTCGAAAGGAGGGGGAGTAGTCCGTCGGCTTCTCTGAAGAAAACCTTCTTATGACACTTCGCAATGCTCTGATCATAAGTTCGATCTGTACCGGCTCTTCCATCTTTCTGGTAGGATTGAGAGTGAAATTAATACTTTGAGGGAAGACACTGACCCTTGAGATAGGAAGAAAAGGCCTTACATTGATATATAGGGGACCATGACGTTTAAAATGTTGTCATGTGACATTTTGCAATCAAGATGAAACGATCGCATCATTTCATGAAGAAAGGAGAAGAAAGTGAGAGGCAGAAACGTGACCTATCGCCTCACACAGTAGCAGAAGTCCTCGTTCAAATTCATGCCAGCGATTTCGAAGATGACATGAGTGAACCAGAATCCAGACCCAGAGTCTACGCCAAACCAAAGTCCACCAGCAGTAACCCTTGAAAACTACTACCATATTCGAGAGACGGATCAACGCTTCTCTAGAAAATTTAGAACCACGGTCTGCACGTACACAATGAAGTTTAAAGATTTCAAGTCCGACGTACCGTTGGAGAAAGCAGAAGAGTTCATCACCGATTTGTGGGATTCTTTGTTAACCACACTGAAACGGCAATGTCAAGCCATAGAAGAGAATCGCTTGACACCTTCCATGTATCACGACAGTCTCAAGTCACCCGTTTGGATCGAGTTTAGCAGGCCATCAGAATTGACACCTTCCGAAGTCATCGACAAGATTCAACATGTGCAGCACTCCAAAGACAAGTTTCACATCACCGATGGAAAAGCGACACTGTACATGGCCCACGTTTCTCTTCCCCAAAGGGACCGGACACAAAAAGATGTTATTGGTGGACGACCTTCGCAGCACCAAAAAGAACCTCGTCCGAATTAACAACCCTCAAGACAAGATGTGTTTAGCCAGGGCCATCGTGGTGGGACGAACGTATGCCGGCAAGAACGACACGGTAGAATGGAAAAGAGCCTGGGAGAACATTCGACAATCTGACCAAGCCAAACAACGAAGAGAAACAGAACTCCTGTTACAGCAAGCTGGCCTATCCAACGACACACCCTGTGGCATTCCTGAAATGCAAAAATTGCAAGACGTCTTGGCTCCACGCTACACCTTGAAAGTACACGCTTATGACGTGCGCAGTACTCTATTGTTTCGAGGCAAAAATTTCAGAGATGGAAAATACATTCACATCTATCATCACGATGAACATTTCGATACCATCACTGATTCCTGGGATACAGTTATTACTGTGAGAAATGTGACTATGGCTATATCAATCGAGAGCAACACAAGCACTGAGCATCGAAATGTGAGGGATGTTTAGCCTATAAACCCTCCCTTGAAGAAGGACAACAAACGAGTGCATTACCAAAATCGTCAGCACACTTTTGTCAGCCCAACCTGTTACCAACAACATCTGAAGACGCAAGGTTCACAGCAGAAAAGTACTTGTCAGCTCCTGAGATGTTGTTCTGCTTGTGAACAAGTCAAACGTACTAATAGTGCCAAGGCACACTGTTGTCTAGGAAAGAAACGATGTCCCATTTGTCACCAAATTGTGGACTTGGAACACGAATGATATAATTAAAAAATACCACCCCAACAGGGGGAGGAAGAAGATGACCAGAGGAAGAAAGGCAATTTCATTTTTTCGATTTCGAATGCATGCAAGAGACTGGCATTCACATTCCTATTTTCTGCTTGGCTCATCGCGAATACAAGAATTGCATCCAGGAGCCCATCTTTATTCATTGCCCTCACTGCAGCAAGATTCCTGGAGGACGTGGAAAAATCTTTGGAGGACCTAACACGCTGGCCGACTCTGCCCAATGGATCCTTAGACCCTATCGACAAGACGTGGAGCCAAGAGGACATCGAACGTTATGGAGATTGTCATCGCTACGCCACGGTTATGGCTCACAATTTCTCGGGATACGATGGACAGTTTCTTCTGCAATACTATACGGAACAAAGCAACAAACGTCCTAAAGTGACCTTGAACGGAGCCGAAATCTTTTCCTTGCGAGTGGGACAAGTGCAGTTTAAAGATTCGATGAGTTACTTGGCCATGCCTTTGAGTCGAATGCCTAAAAAGTTTGGAATGACAGAGATAGCCAAAGGCTATTATCCGCACTGTTTCAATACCGAAGCCAATCAACACGCCGTTCTACCCCATTTGCCATATGCTGACTACTACGACCCTGACAACATGCGCACCGAACAATGAGAAGCTTTTTACACTTGGTACCAAACTCACGCCTCGGACCCCTTCGACTTTCAGGTAGAAATGTTCAAGTATTGTCGATCCGATGTGGACATTTTACGGTGAAGCTGTGGAAAATTTCGAGAATTGTTCATGGAGCACGGAGGGATTGATCCTTTGAAAAAGCCTGTACCATTGCCAAAGCGTGTTCCTTAGTGCAAAAGACTCATGCCCGAGAAGACCCTTGCTGTCATACGCCCTTAAACAACCTATTTTGTCAAACATCAATACTCGGTCAAAACCCTACGCAGGCCACATTACTTCTGTGACAACGAAGACAAATGCATCCAACACGCCCGAAACGGAGGAGGTGAAAAGACCATTGGAACGTATTCGGTGAATGGCTGCGACTTAGAAAACCCTAAGATCGTGTACGAGTTTAACTGATGTTTATTTCACGGATGTCCGATCTGTTACCCTCAACGGCACACTAAAAATCAGTTTTTACTTGTACGAGGCACCTTGTCAGCGGCGCTTAAAGTTAGAACAGCAAGGATACCAGGTGGTAGAAATGTGGGAACACGAGTACGATCACCGTTTGAAAACCGATCCCGAGTTTAAACGTGTCGGGGAAGTTACAAGTTGGTGGACCCTTTGATCTCGTGGGATAGTATGTATGGAGGATTGACGAATGCCACCTATTTTGCTGCACGACGCCGACGAGGAGAAAAGAGAAGAAATCAAATACTTAGACGTGTGTTCGCTGTATCCTTACGTGTGCAAATATTGTCACTTTCCCGCAGGGCACATGCAATTGCTGACGGAACACGTCGACCTGGACAACATTCAACAATACGAAGGATTGATTTAATGTAAAGTCTTGCCTCCCACGAACTCGTACTATCCTATTTTACCTCACCATTTCCAAGGAAAACTGATGTTTCCCTTGTGCCATACTTGAGCCGAAACGTGCAACCAAAACCAACCTTGTCAGCACACCCAGTAAGAACGCGCCTTGACAGGAACGTGGGTCAGCGTCGAATTGTTTAAAGCTCTGGACCTGTACGAAGATTTACATCAGTTATGAGATCGTGTGCTGTATTTAATACCAACAGTTGCATCTACATCGATCTCCTGGGTCACAGACACCCTGACATCGAGGGAGACCGTTTAGGAGCCTGGACGGACGTGGACCCCGACGACAACATTTGCTAGTAGTGGTCCTAAAAATTACGGCTACGAATATTGGAACCAACGAGGAGAAGTGCACACCGAGTGTAAAGTGAAAGGATTGACTCTCAATTATCGCACCAGTCAAGTGGTGAACTTTGGGGTATTGAAAGAAGCCTTGCAGTCTGGAGAGGATCAACATTTTAAAGTGACCATGTACGAGCCTCACAATATTGTACGTTTAGCCACACTCCAAAAAAAACTGTATCAAATCGTGTAACAGAAGCGAGTGCGGCTTCCCTTCCACTTTACTTTACGGTACGGACATATCGATATTGGTCAGCATATAAAAACGGAAAAAGTCCAAGACCGATAGTTCATTGTGACTACCATTACCAAGCGAGCAACATGGATCCTAACAAACAGACACCATTCAAGTTCTGTGATTCTTAAGTGGAGTGCGATGCTATGCCTTGCGATGGCAGGGATGCCGTTCGCTGTGACCTCAGTGATTCAGTACGACATCATGGGAACTTTGCAATGACTACTACTACAATACCCACCATGGAATGTGATGCTGTGCGTATCAAACCTGACTGATGCGAAAGCGATGATACTCGTTATCGTGGACCTTTTACTGTTTTTCATGATCAATGTCATTCTCCACGTGAAACCATGTGGCTACCACCCTACGGATGTCATCCATGCCTGAGCAAACTACTACGGGTTTCACCGTGCCCTCATCGAAATGAGACTGTAAAAGAAGAATATTCGTTCCCTGTGCGTTTGTCTGAATACTGCGACTTTGAAAGTCGATTCCAAACCTCCAAGGAAAGAGGAATAAATATCTGGGAGGACCTATCGCCGAAGACTTAGCCAGAGCTGGATTTATCTAATTGGGAGAAGCTGATAAAGTCAAGTGCTTAAGTTGCGCCGTGTCACTTCATGAGTGGAAGCAAAAAGATTCCGATTACCTGGAACATGCTCGATGGTCTCCGCACTGTCACTACCTATCTTTAGTGGGACGACCACAGTAATCTCTTGATGGGTACTTTACAAGGGAACATTTGTGGTTTGCCTGTGGAGTTGAGAGAACGCATTTACTGAAACTTTGTCAAAATACAAGTCAAACGCATCCGTTACGTCACCAATGTTGGAACCACTGGTACTTGAATGCTATAAGAGGACTGATTCATTAGAAAGCGTTCCAACGGTCAGACATTGATCAACTACCCAAGGCGAAGACGTTGATTGCTACTGATTCTACTTACATAGTGTCCATACTACAACGAATTCCATAGGAAGACTTAGAGGATTACCAAAATCTTTTAGGCTATCAAATTTTGTCTGCAGAGGAAAATTCTGTGCGGTGTGTGGTGTGTGAATTAGTGACTAAACTATTTGGATACGTCGACGAAGTACGATCAGTTCTGTGCAAAAAGTATACTTATTACCGCCGATAAAAAGAGGTATAAAAGCTTGCTACCATGCCACGACCTTTATCATTAGTGATACAACAATTGCCGTGGGAGGAAATCAGTGACAGTATTCAGACTGTGGCGGATTACAAACACTTTTTACGAGAACTGTATCCAATTAATTTGGGTCATCGTGTGGTGTGTGTTTTAATGACTTCCTTTATGGGACTTCGTTTGCAAGCCGATTCCTCCTGGGCTCTTCTGGACCTCACGGTACCACCAAAAACATGAGGGTGGTACCTTTAAATCTACACGAGAGACTCATTCTGTTAAAAGCCTTGCGCTTTCATTGTGATACTTCTCGACCTCTACGGGAAATAAAGATTCGTCAACTTTTAGTCACTCAAGATGTTTACGAAGATGTGTGTGTAGTTTGTGACTTACTGCCTCACTGGCCAGATGTACGTGACTGGAAAAGTGCTGGTTTCGAGGCTTGGACAAAAGAAGAAGCAAACTATCCCCAAGATTTGTGATCATAAATTCAAACGTTCAGTGCAAAAGTAACTTTTAAACCTGTGTGTTAGCCACAGTGTCAGAAGAAGAACCCGACACCGATGAAAACAACTCCATTCAGGACAGGACCATCATTGACATGGACATCCCCGAAAGTCCATTTGACAGGACCCCTCTGTGACTGTGCCAAGTGTAGAGCCTCTAAGAATATTACAGACTGTCCCTAGGACACCACACTTTCGTCACCAAAGATGTACAGTGACTTGTGCGTGTGTGTTTGTATTTTATCGATGTACTTAACCATTTGGCTTTTATGTATTTATGTCTTTCGTATTCAATTTTAAAAATATTTTGAAAAAAACTTGTCTTGTCCGTCTTCGTTTCAAAAGTGACATCCTCTGCACTATGGCCACCTCTGCGGTCTCTGCTCCCTCTTCCACCACTTTCAAAGTCATCGACGAAACCTTAGATCGTGCTAGGTGGGAGGACTTGTATCTTCGCCATCCCTTTAACATGTCAATTGCTGGACCGAGCTGTTCAGGCAAAACCGAATTTGTCAAACGTTTGATCGAATATAAAAATCATTTCATCAATCGTCCACCTTAACGTATCGTGTGGTGTTACATAGAGTGGCAATCGACGTACAACTTCCTGCGAGAAAGTCAAGGAGATTCCATCGTTTTTGTGGAAGGCATTCCTGGCGAGGACGATGGGATCGTGTCTGACCCAAGTCAAACTCATCTGGTCATCTTCGACGACATGTTAGGAGAATTCGAAGAAGAAATTAAACTGTGGTTCACGCGCAAAGGGCGTCATCGTAATGCCAGTGTCATTTACATCACCCAAAATTTGTTTCCACAAAGTAAAGCCCATCGCACCATCAGTCTCAATGCTCATTACGTGGTATTGTTTAAAAGTCCTAGGGATAAATAGCAAGTGCAAGTCTTAGCCAAACAGTTAGGAACTCCTTGGCTGACTCATGCGTACGACGGTGCCACTCAAACCCCTCACGTCTATTTACTGGTGGAACTGAAACCCACCACCCACGATTATTTGCGATTTCGTATCCATCTGTTTCACCACTGATGCCAAGACGGAGGCCTGTCGTTTACACTTCCCCGTCGACTTAAAAGAATCTATAAAAACCTCGGATACTTTTAGTCAGTCTCACACATCGTCAACATGACATCCCTTCAGTCTCATCTTCCCGTCAAATTGATTCATGCCTTGTACGGTATCAGTCGCGAAAAACAATCCACAAATACGTGCTCGTGTCTTAGAAGCCAGACTCAGAGAAGTCTTACGATGGTTTTCGGTGACAGCGTGTCAATTACTGCTAGACATCATTCACATTCCACATCAAACCAAACGCTTTTTTGAGAGAAGCAAAGTAGCCTTTACACAACTTGCATATCCCCGCATCGACACTCAAACCAAAAAGCAAATGATTTTGAAACCTGGAGGTAGAGGTTCTCCAGGAGGTGTCATCATTCGCTCCCTCTTAAAATGGGATCCCAATGCCCTCAAAGTCCTCCCCAAGAAAAAAGCTACTCGCCAACCCAAAGGTACCCAGAAGAAAAAGAGCAGTGGTGTCAAGACCAGGTCACAGCCCCAGAAAAAGAAAAGTCTCCAGAAAAAGAAAAGCCCCCAGAAAAGACCCCAGAAAGCAGATTCTACCCGCAAGAGAGGCACTTTGGCCAGGATGCAACTTTACATCCCAAGTCCACGACCTGCAACGACGGTGACCGCATTTCCAGTAGCTTCTGGTTCTTCCACTTCTCCGTTGCTGGTGGTGGAAGCCAAACCCAATTTGACACGCGTCTTTCCTAGTTTGATGAAAAAATGGAAGCCCGTGTCTCCAGGAACTTCTCCTACGGTGGTGACACCCTCCACCTTGTTAGCTGCTTGGGCAGCTGCTAACAAAGTACCCTCTCCCAAAATCAAAGCCCAAAAGAAATCGGGTATGTTACAGAGTTTGCTGGATTTATCCAAGCAATAACTGACCCGATTTAGTCCGTTGCGAACTCCACCGCGACGCGCGATGCCTGGCATGAAAATGATACGACGGACCGTGAATCAGTGGCGACGAATTCCACAATAAAAATAACCTGGGGCAAACGATGGGTATCAGTTTTCTTGTGCTCCGGAACAAACAAAGATGTCACCTAAAAGAAGTGCACATCACAACCATCGTCGTTCTCCTGTCCAAAAAGGAAAAGGAAAAAGAAAAGGACAGTCTTGTCGTTTGAACCCTCATCCGAGAAAACGCTTAACCAATCATCGACGTCTACCCAAGAAAAGATCCCATCGTCCAAAGAAAAAGAGGAGCAATCAAAGAGGAGGATTTTTTTTCGCTGGAATGGTAGAACATATCCTCAAACATTCTTGTATATCAAACCTTACCAAAAAATACATCCCCAAAAAATAAGATAAAAGGACTAATGTCAAGCAATGGACTTCAGTGTATTTTTACTCCTGAACCAGAAGGATATCCCCTAGAAGAAGTGCACAGCACCACTCCCTTGCAAAAAGTGGAAAGAAAAGGAATGGACTGCCTCCTCGATTAACTAAAGATTGGGACGTGTTGTCCGTCCTGTCCAAAGCCCCTCCACCCATGCGAGAACAATTCATTCAAACCGCCTTCAAAGACGTGATCGATACCGTGAGCGAATGTTGTCTGACTGTCTTGAATGGAACGATACCTTTGTGTAGACACCAAAAAGAACGCTTTGCCAAACATCGACACGTTCCTAGCCAAATGGTTCAAAAGAAAATACCTATCCGTCAGAAGAACAAGATGTTGTTACAACGCGGAGGATTTTTACCACTGACTGGACCGCTTGTCAAAGGAATTGCGGGAGCCATGCTGGGAGGACTCCTTGGAGGTGTTTTACCCATGGGTCCAAGATAAAAGGACCAAGAAGATAAAAGGGACCTCTGGGGTGAAAAGATCTCAGACGTGACCTTTAGAATCTGATGGAAGGACGAAAACAATGGAATTTCATCGTTGGCAAGAACAACTTACCCCACATTTACCTCCAATCCTCATTTGATCGAGATGTCCCAGTTAAAACACGAATTGCAATCGTTGATGGATCGGAGCGATTTGTCAGAAACGGAAAAATCGCGAAGGTACGGTCAAGTGTTGAAACAACTTCAACTCTTTCACCCGAAAGCTTTAGACGACACAGCTCGACCGACTCTGAAATATTTTAAGACCCGGATGAAAAGTCCATCACCAACATCACCACCACCACCACTACCCCAGAGGCCAAGACAGAAAAAGGAGATGAAGAATTTCAAACCTCAGCAGAAAAAGTACGCAAGCTCACTAAACCAGTATCCACAATTGGTTGGATTAAAAAGATTATGGCAATCCATTCTTCCTCAGAAGAGAAAAGGAAGGTGAAGACAGAAGTTAAACAAGAACTGATTACCCCTGTTCAGACACCTATTGCTCGTCGGACACGCAAAGCATTATAATCCAAGAAAACACCACACAAAGAAAAGAGTAGCATCCTTGAACAGAGGGTGACTCATTAAAAAAAGTTCTGATGGAGAATCTGTTATCCAGCATTTACAACGATCCATCCCATACTTCAGGTTACGGAGGAGTGCAGAAATTTTATCGTGCTGCCAAAACTCGACTGAAAAGTGTCCGTTTGCCTCAAGTGCAACGATGGTTACAAGAACAAGCCACGTACACCTTACACAAACCCATTCGACGAATGTTTTCCAGAAATCGCAAGTAAGTGGAGGGTAACGATCATCAATGGCAAGACGATTTAGCTGATGTTTCTCATTTGGCCACCTACAATCGTGGCTACAAATATTTGTTTTGTGTCATCGAAGTCTTTTCCAAATTTGCCTGGGTCGTGCCATTGACTTCCAAATGGAGCAGTGAGTTAGTGCGAGCCCTAAAACTGTTGAACAAAGTGATCGTCACCCTCTTCGATGGCAAACTGACAAAGGCACCGAATTTCTGAACCAAGCTTTCCAAAAAGAATTAACGAAACGAGTCATTCATTTTTTTACGACCAAGAATCCCGAAACCAAAACCAGCATCGTGGCACGTTTTCAACGCACCTTGAAAGAACGCATGTGGAAATATTTTACGAATGAACACACTCTCAAGTACATCGACGTCTTACCGCACATAGTCAAAGCGTTCAACCAATCTTACCATCGGAGCATAGGCAGTACCCCCAAGACGTGACTCCAGACAACGAAGTGATCGTCTTTGAGCACCTGTTTGGTACGTCCCCGACTGTGGCTGTCCCCAAGAAAGGCGGAGTGTTGACGACGGGAGATTGGGTGCGCATCGACAAAACCAAATGCACTTTCGACAGAGGTTACTTACCCAACTGGACCACCGAATTGTTTCGTGTCACTGGACGAGTGCGTGGCCGTCATCCTACCGTCTATAAATTGGAAGACATGAACGGGGAAGTGTTAAAAAGAACGCTGTACTTGCCCGAGTTACATCGCGTGACCGAAAAAGAAGACGAAGTGTATCAGATCGACCTCATTCTCGATCGAAGAACCCGTCATATGGGAAAACGTCGTGTCAAAGAAGTCAAAGTACATTGGAAAGAATATCCGCCAAGTTTTGACTCTTGTCGTCGACTATAAAAAGAAATGACCATGGTGCCCTTCAACACAGCCTGAACCACCACAGTGGCCACTCCTTCACCGAGTTCTTCTCTGCAAGATCTACAAAAGCAACCCTTGTGGGTGTGGTGTGGAGAACGTGTGCCTAAACAAATCGTCTTTTTCTGCCAGATCTTTGTGGTGTATTGTGTCATCGGTGCTGCTATTGCCAATTTGAGTTTGCAACAAGGAGACCATCAATTGTGGACCATTTTACTGAGCAGTTGCATCGTTTACCTTCTCCCCAATCCTTCCCTGAAATAATCTAACGGTAACAAGAGGAGTCTTGCTCCCAACGTCAGTCACCCTCCCAACAGTCACAATAACAACAACAACAACAATCCTCTTTTAGACACTTGTCTGATCTCTAGAGACCCTCGGACACCAGAATTCTGGAATTATGAATAACCAGTTTTACTTAACTTTACGCAGTGATAGTTCCATGGATGTGTTTTCCCACAATACTTTGTGCTTTTTCACGGCCAAATTACCTCAAGCCATCCAATTGGATCATGAAGCCCGTTGGGAAGTGGCTTTGGTCGAAATGATTCACCCTACACAAATCAAAAACATCACTGAAAATCAAAACACTTTGGAGGTCGAAGTTTTGAACGACCAAGTGCAACAATTCTTGAATGAAAACAAAACTTTAGGTGCCACTATGAAAGGACAAGTGTCCCCCGATACTCCACGGTACATCTATCTGATGAAAATTCCTGCAGGCTATTATTTTAGCGGTCAACATCTGGTGGACACGATTGCTGCCAAATTTAATGCGCTGTTTGGCAATGCCTTGGACAAAACGAAACAAAGTGTCACGATCTAGTACAATAAAGTGGCTCATCGTCTGCTGATAAAATTTTCGGATGCCAAATTTTGTCCATTACATTTTGTCCTGAATTGTTTGACATTTTGGGTGGAGACCTCAAGATGGTCAAGAGTAACAACATGCCGCCCATCGCCAACAACTTGACTTTTGAGAAGTTTTTTTTCGATTCCCTGTAGAACTGAACCAAGGATCAAATTTGATCTATGTGTACTCTGATGTGATGGAGTACAACGTGGTGAGACACACATTTGCACCATTACTGCGAGTCATTTCTTTCAAAGTGGATTCTGCCACGACCAAGATTGGTATAAAAGGAGATCTGGGACAAGATATCCCATTCACCAAAGGAAAAGTGACAGTGAAACTCCATTTTCGAAAACGATTCTCTAAGTCATGTATTCAGTGTACCGAGGAGTCGCTCTATAGCGAGGACATGGTTTAGGAGATATGCTGAAATCGTCGTTTCGTTCGGTGGCCCCCGTTTTGAAACCGATGGTGACACTAGGATTACACGCCTTGAAAGATGCCGCTTTGACGCAAGGCAAAGAATTTCTCCAAAATGTCATCATCACCAAACAAAACCCCAAAGAAGCCTTCTTGAGAGAGGCAAACCTGTCTTGCTTCAAACTGGCAAAGATATTTTGGGCACCGATTATGATTACAGATAAAGAACCAAACCACAATGTGGGATTCAACGACCGACGAAACAAAATCAAGGATGGGTGGAGTTTAAAACTGATGGATCGTTTGCATTTGGACATGTGGTTACAAGAGAAGTATTTGCTGAACGGAGTGGATGTCAGCCTCAGGCTGAATCGTAGCAGTACCGCTTTCCATTTGATGGCTGATGCTGCCATTATAAAACAATCATCGAAGAAGCCAGACTCTACGTGCGACGCGTGGAAGTGTTACCTAAAGTGGGAAACGGCATCAGTCAAACTATTAGTAGAATGACCTCCAACTTTCACCATTGCCGCTGTACTCCGATCCAAGATCGAAGATCATCTGTTCCAAGGACATTTACCCAAACGTTTAATCATTGGTATCGTTAGCAATGCATCCCTCAACGGAGCCCACGATCAAAATCCTTTTGAGTTTGAGCATTTCAACGTGTCCAAGATTGAAGTCAGTCGAGATGGCAAGACCTTGTGTTCCAAACCCTTCGAACCTGACTTAGACAAGAAGAATTACTTGAGATCGTACTTGCCCCTTTTCGAAGCTACCGCAAAGCTAGGGACCAACAACAGTCACGGCATTTCTTACGACGATTATGCAGGAGGGCTTTTGATTTCACTCCAGACCAAGGCAACGACGAGGGACATTTGAACCTTCGTGTGGAACTTTAATTTGCTACAGCTCTACCAGAGACGGTGAACGTCATCTTGTATGCGTAATTCGACAATACGATAAAAATCAACAGCTTGAGAGAAGTCATTCTAGACTATTAGATGCTATGGAAGACTCTTATCCCTCTTGAATGGTGGAGACTCTTTGGAAATGGAATGGGAAGATATCTTGGAACCCACCAAAAAAGAAAAGACGAAGAAAACATAGTGATGTCCAGATGGCCAGAACAAGAAGACTATTTAGTTTCCTGTTTTGCTATGCACCTGACGGATAAAATTACGTCATTGACCAAGAAAGATTGCTATGGATGTCAATACGATCATCCCAGTCAAATTTAACACGATAAATGTCTGATGATGAGTCAAGAAGTTAAAGCGGACGAGTGTCTGGATTACGCTTGGGGTCTCATCTCGGAAGAAGCAGTGTTGCATCAGTGGTATAAAGTTTTGCGTGACCATTCCTCCCCTCCATTGACTGCTCTAGAGGTCCGTCGCGTAGAAGCTCTCATTCCACAGAGTACGGAGACAAAGCCAAGAACCGTTTACTTGACAGAGATTTTCAAGCAAAAAGTCAGAATTGTATTAATGACTTATTATCAACTGTGAAACAAGAAGAAAAAAATGGATACCTGGGATCTTTATTACCTTTTGAAAAACAGTTCGTACACCGCTTCTTGGAATCCTGTCGTGTGAGCTAAAGATGAACTGCCTCATCGCAAACCTAAAGACCATCAAGCTTATGTCATCAACACGGACGACAGTCATCTCCCAGGAACACACTGGGTAGCCGTCTACTTTCGTGGGGATGCCTGTGTGGAGTATTTTGATACGTATGGATTATTACCTTTGGAAGACGATATCATTGACTTTATGAGAAGAAATGCCCAGACGACCCGATTCAATAATGTGAAAGTACAAGGCAGAGATTCCATGGTGTGTGGAAAATATTGTGTGTATTTTCTTCCTCAACGCAGCCTTAAATATCCCTTAGAACATTTAGTGACTTATTTTGATCGTGACTGTTCTAGAAACGATGAAAAAGTAGATAGATGGTTTTGTGGCCATTATGGATATCTCTTGTCTTTAGTTAGGAAACGTCGAGTTCATCAACGGCCAAATGAACTCGATCAGTGTTAGTCTAACTTGACTACACGACGTTGTCATCCTTGTCAAAGATGTGTTGTTTGTTATTGTATAAAATGTTATATTATGTGTTGGTTAATTGTTGGTTGAATAAAATTGTTATCTTGTAAAAACATTTTAGTGGTTTGTTTTACATTTTTTATCACTACACATGCTCTTTGACTTCTCTCTATCCCTCACCATAAAATAAGCTATAGCGTTCCTACCCAAAAACCGTAGAGATGTTTTCTATCGCGTCCGCGCTTGAGCCTTCAAGACTAGCAACGCTGAAAAAAGCCACGTCAATTTACATCGTGTCAGGCAAAACATGATACCCAATCCTGATGAGACAGAGAATATCAGGATGCTGAAAGTGGCCCAAGACCTGATAGAAGAGGTCTTCAGAGATGAAATCAATAAGGAGCAAGAAGAGTGGACAGAGAAGTACAGATTTCAGAAACAGCAGAGGGAACAGCCGCAGCAGTAACAACAGCAGGAGCCAGACAGAGGCTTTGTGGACTGCCGTGTGGACACGATAGAGTTCTCCTTCTCCTTAAGAAGAAGCAAATCCTAGCCTGTCGGAAAGCCTGCAGCCAGAGAGGGAGGCAATCTTAGACGATAAGAGATTGCCATAACCCCCAACAAATCAGCCCTATTCAGAGCTACCCCAAACAATCTAGAAAAGACATTCTACTCATTTGCCAAAATATTTGTCTGTCTTCATGTTTTGGTAGGTTAAAAAATAGAAGTGTGCCAATAAACACTTCGTTTCCCTGACTTGTAAGATAGCGTGTTTTTCATAATGTATGAGTGACAATAAAGTGTGTATGTAGGGAAAAAGTGAACTTGAGTGTTTCCTTTAGGTCCGCGCGTCCCATGTTATTGATGGTGGAGTGGGTATTGTTAGTTTTTGTGTAAGGGGGTGTTTTCCTTCACGTCCGTGCTTGAGGCATATAAATCGTAGCGTTCGTCACTCTAGCTACCCATCGTTGACTGGTCAACATTCAAACATGAGCAGAATCAGCAAACTGTTGGAGCTTCAGATGCACCTGGAGTTTGCCATGCGACGTCTGGATGAGCTGGCCATGAAGGTGATCCAAGAGAAAGCCAGAATTGAAAAAGATTAGGAGGAGAAGAATAAAGGAGAAGAGTACAATCCTGCCTCGCCTCATCCTTAGAGCAAGTTGTGAGGTGAAACCCATGGTGTCACCATTAACCAGGTGTATCTGAAATTCAATAAAACATCCCTTCTCAGGGCTAACCAGATCTCTAGGAAAGAGAGTCTGATCAAGTTGCCAATCATATAATTGTGTGTGTGTGTGTGAGCGCGCGTACGTTTGTGTGTGTGTTTGTCTTTTCCTTAAAAAAATGCTTGTCCCTGCACAAAATAATAGTGTTTTTGTGTGTATATGTGTGTATGTGTCCGTGCGTACGTCTGTGTGTGTCTTTTTCCCTTGAAAAACCCCTTGTCCCTACACTCATGTATGTTTGTTTTGTGTGAATGTGAAGTAATATGACTACAAACACTAACTCCTTTGCTGATGTGATTGTAGGTAATGGTGTATTTTGTAAATAAAGATTTTCCTTCTCCACTATGTACTGATAGAAAGTATAGTGGTTTTGTTAGTATTAGTGTGTTGTTTTGTATAAAAATTTATTTCAGGTTAGCACTCTCATCACTGTGGATTGTTTGGTATGTGATATGGGTAGTTGGTGTGAGGGGATATTTTCCTTCACGTCCATGCTTTAGGGATACAAAGCGGAGCTTTCTTTAATCGCGCCATTCAACATTGAATAACAAAAATGTCTTCTAAGCACATGGAGAAGAAAATGAAGTTGCAAGATGTGGTGGACGATCTGGGAATGGTGTAAGAGATGCGGGTTAGATTGGAAGATGGTCATTATAACCCCCACCGAGTAAAAATGCTGATAAATAATTTTAACAAGGCCAAGGAACGATTAAGAGGCATAAGCAAGGAGGAAGAGTTGGACAAAGAGGCAACAGAACGGATGAGAAGATGGAATGATAAAACTGAAAAAGAAGAAGAAAACGAAAATAGGAAACAAGAGAAGGAAAAGGACGAGGAGAAGGAGGAGAAAAAAATTAAAGAAGACGAAACATGTTATGGAGAAGATGAGAAGTTGGTGAAGGAGAAGAAGAGAGGAGAGAAAATAGAAGAAAGTTAAAAGGCCCTTTTCAGGGCCACTCCATTGCCTCGAAAAGATGTCTAATATCTCTTGCCTCAAAAATTGTTTAGTCGATTTTTTGTGTGATAGATTTATGTTCATAAACCTATGTATGTCTATGTCTCTGTCTCTGTCTCTAACCCTGTCTCTAACCACGTCTCTATGTCTATGTCTCTATTTGTCCCTAGAGTAGCGCGTATTCAGGTCAGCCACTTGCCACACTGTTCCACCCGATTGAGGTCAGCCACTTGCAACATTGTTACCAGTGTCCAGTACCGTGACGCCACCCCTCTCCAATTCCTATTGACCCTAGACAGGCCTAATCCATTCCCTATGTTCAATTCCCATTGATCCTGAGTAGCCCACCCATGTTAAAGTCCCATAGACCCTACAGTGCCGGGACCCTTTTCTTTACATGGAAGTCCCATGGACCCTAAAGTGTCCCCATACACTACTTTTACCACTGACTGATTAGATGTAGCATTTGTATACGTGTGGTAGAATTGTAGCATCTGTGTTGAAAACGCCTGTTCATGTTACAGTGCGCGCACGATATGATGGCACTGTGTTTATTCGCAGGAAAGCGTCTATCGGACAGAAATAGATGTAATCCCTTACTGGATGCTAGATGTTGCTTTTGACGGAAATAGAGATGATCTGTTATTGGACACTAGTATTGCATTTGACGGAAATAGTTATAATCTTTTATTTGACACTAGATATTGCATTTGACGGAAATAGAGATGATCTGTTACTGGAGACTAGATATTGCAATAATAAACTTCCAAAATACATGTAATTAGATTTCTTCCTATTATTATGTATAACATTGAACAATCAAGAGTGTCTAGCGTTAGTTGATAAATCAAATGTCTATAGGGTTGAGTCAAGTTAAATGTTACGGTCCTAATAGGCATAGTTCATGGTCGGACATCATCTCATGTGCGTACTAGATGCGTGTTTTCGTGTTGCCATCGCGATGAGTGCCAGAATTCATCATTAATGTCTCTGTTAAGCAGTGTATTCAATATTCTACCGGTAGTCGCACAACTAGTCATTTTTTTGAAATTGTTTCGTTGTTTCAACCCACCTTTTAATTGGCACTTGAGGCCCAAATGCACGAAGTGCACAATGACAATTTCTTACCACATTTAAAGCTCGGTGACTTGCTTCGTAGGACGTCACTTACCTGGTGGCTTGCACCAGAGTGTATTCAGTTGTTCCTCCCGATGTTCACTTTTTATATATGAGATCGAATCCAAAAACAAATTAGGATTCAGTGCAAGGCAAGTATTTAAGGTCTGAGAGAGAGAGAGAGAGAGAGAGAGAGAGAGAGAGAGAGTTACGTCATTTCGTCCCCTCTCCTCCTTCCCTCCCTCTGCTCTTCTTCTTGAATTATAATTTGAATCCTGAATTCAGCATATTCCAGTAACTGCCAAATCTGGCACCATAATGTTAACCAATGGTTCAGATATTTATTTATTTTGCAAGGGAGTCGCGGTGGCTAAGTAGTTAGCTTGCCGAACTCACGACCGAAAGGTTGCGGGTTGGAATCGTAATGTCAGACCAGCCTGGGTCAGCTACCGTGGTGTGTCTCTGGCAAAGCAGTTTTTCCATTTGCTTCATCACAATTAACCGACTTGTATTGCTGTTCTTTAAAGCACCAAACCAAACCAAGACCAAACTTATCATTTTCGATTCTTTTTAATGCATAGCACAATGAAAATATCTTTAAAATACAACTCATGTAGAAACGGGACAACATATCTGAAAGTTTATGCTTCCATAAGAATTTTAAAAATGTAGGAATTTTATTCAGCTAAATAGATAATGTGACCGCTGAACTTCCAGCCCCAGTATGTAGTTCTTTTAGCTTAATTAATTGCCAGAATAACAAATTCAATTATTCATACACTAGGTTCCTGAAATCTTATAATAGAACATACGTTATCATTATGTGCGATGGTGCGAAGTGAATATATTATTATATCACCAGATCATCATCACTCATTTAAACTTTCATAAACTACCATTAAACCTGTCGATATTGGCGACGACAGCAGTATGCCAGTGAATTAACACCAAAATTTCACAAGCTGCAAAACTGAGCTGTAATTGTACGTCTGATTCCAGAAGCGAAACGAGAATTCAATTTCTTATATCAAATATCATAACGCCAACGGTTTGTTTCACTCGAACAGGACATCTCAGAAAAAAATGCAGATAGCCCCGAAGGATTAGCTTCAATGGGCGCGAATGAGTTTGGGGATGTTTACCTCGACCAACTGCATTAATTATTTGCATGTCTTGTGTAGTGATACACATTATAGCGTTTAACAGAGCTGACGATTGCTTTCTGAAGGTAACAGTTTGCTCGTCTGCAGAGCGTCCCGAATTATACGTCTCAAGGGAGACCACTCATCAAAAAAGCAATGTTTCTGAAAGGATGGAAAATTGTAAAGTGATTACATAGTCATCACAATCTCAAAGTCGGCTTTGTATTTTTTCTCCAGGGATACTACAGAAAGATGATTTATCATTGAATCGCCGAAACAATCTTTTCAATATGCTCTAATGTGACTTAATACCTCATAATTGAGATAGGACCACATATGAATAATTGAAGAAGGCAGGGAAAATATTTCACTAAGAGAGATTGCTAAATAATTCGATATTAACTTGTTATCAATCAAGGATTGAGAGAGACAACATCACAGTATGGCTGATACTTCGCCGTCTGATATTACGTCTCCCATTTACTTGATAAACATTATCAATTTAATGGTACGGTCTGTACTAAACTAAACCTAACATGTCGTGCCCTTATTGCATGTAACACTGCTGGTAAAAAGGTCGCCTGTTATGAATTTATTTCTAGCCACACTTAACAACAATTACTTCTTTCATGTCTTTAACTTATATTGTTTTGCGATCATTTTTTTTCTTCGAAATTTGACCATGCTAACAAGGGTAAAAGCAACTCATTAGTGCAAAATATTGAAAATTAATAGTTTGTTCTCGAGGTCATTGAAGATGCCACAATGTGAATCCTTACCATTTGGTCAACAGAGGTCCATGGAAACTGTTCAAGAACCATGGACGATATCCCACCTAATAATTCTTTTTATAACCATTGATTTTTGCTTTTGGCAGGCAATATTGAAGAGATAACACTCCGTCATAAGATTAAGTCTTATAGATTATATTACAGTATTTATTACTGAAGGCAAAGATGATCCATATTGTATGATATATTACTGTATGTATTACTGAAGGCAAAGATGATTCACATTGTATGATATATTACTGTACGTATTACTGAAGGCAAAGATGATCCATATTGTATGATAATTACTGTATGTATTACTGAAGGCAAAGATGATTCACATTGTATGGTAGATTACTGTACGTGTTACTGAAGGCAAAGATGATCCATATTGTATGATAATTACTGTATGTATTACTGAAGGCAAAGATGATCCATATTGTATGATAATTACTGTATGTATTACTGAAGGCAAAGATGATTCACATTGTATGATATATTACTGTATGCATTATTGAAGGCAAAGATGATTCACATTGTATGATAATTACTGTATGTATTAATGAAGGCAAAGATGATCCACATTGTATAATATATTACTGTATGTATTACTGAAGGCAAAGATGGTTCACATTGTATGGTAGATTACTGTACGTGTTACTGAAGGCAAAGATGATCCACATTGAATGATAATTACTGTACGTATTACTGAAGGCAAAGATGATTCACATTGTATGATAATTACTGTATGTATTACTGAAGGCAAAGATGATCCACATTGTATAATATATTACTGTATGTATTACTGAAGGCAAAGATGGTTCACATTGTATGGTAGATTACTGTACGTGTTACTGAAGGCAAAGATGATCCACATTGAATAATAATTACTGTACGTATTACTGAAGGCAAAGATGATTCACATTGTATGATAATTACTGTATGTATTACTGAAGGCAAAGATGATCCACATTGTATGATATATTACTGTATGTATTATTGAAGGCAACGATGATGTTTTCACATTGCTACATGCATATTCTAGTGTTGAGTGTTTTCAAGACTAGAACATCAGTGGGGGGGGGGACTCTAATTTTGCATCACGTGACGCTCATTATTTGTTCAGGAATATGATAAAAATAATCCTTCATTACGCATCGGTGTTGCATATAAGAATTCCACCCTAGGGTTCAGAATTTTGGTGTAGACACTCAGAGTGTGTAACGCAAAACGTATGATACCGAGGGTGAACTTTTCATATCCGACACCGATGCTTTTGATCGATTATATTACTCTCCCAGTCACATGTGGATGGTCGTTTTTTGCACTGTAGGCCAATATCTGTATTGTTACCAAAATAATTTTATTCACAGTGCATATCAGCTTCTTTCAATTTGTCCTGATAGTTAACCAGAACATTAATCTCGTCATCATGTGCATATGATACCAAATACCGTAAACAAACACACGTCTGTTGTTTATCTACGCACAGCTAGTTGAGCCTGGGCCAGTTATATTTCCCTGCATATAACAGACATGTCAACTTAATTAAAGTTATTTAGTCTTTTATAAAACAACGATGTAATATACAGCAGTAAATTTAGTAGCTCGGCTTAGTACTCCAACCAAAACGGTTGTGGCTTTCAGTTTTGCGTTTTACATAAAGTTGTAGTACCCTTACTTAGTGTTTGTGTATCGTTAGAACCAACCTGTAACATTTGTGGTGGCAACGGTTCAGAATCCCAAAGTTGCGGACTAGATTTATTCGAAATGTGTTTGACAATTCTGAAATCTAGGGGTTAAATTACATTACCTTTCGTGGTATAACAAATGACTGGTTGTACAGCAGCGTACAAAGCAGAATTCCTTACTCCCAGGCGCAAAGTGTGCATCATGGTAACGATTGTACGAGTTCACAGAGAAGGGAAGATATAGTCCAGTGCATGTGGACACGGTAGTAGAACTTAGAGTACGTCAGTGTGCCTGCTACTGGTGACGTGGAAGTTGAGAGATGAAACGATGCATAAGGACGAAGTCAAAGAAAAGCGTTTACCGGTACGTTAAATCAGATGTAATTTACGGACACTGAGACTCGGGAATATGAACATGATCCTGACCTTGAGCTCATGCCGCCACTCGAGGAAACAAATTGAAAATCTGAAGAATTAAACAATTAGAGTTACGATAAAAAGGAACTAAAGTTAGAAATGGAACGTCAAAACTTCAGCTAGAAAGAGAGAAGTTAAGAATGGCCCTTGTCTTGAAAATAATTGACTTGGAAATGGAACTGGAGAGAGTAAGAACACTCAACGGAGAAACCAAAATACACGGTAGATGATGGTGCAGCGGATTACCCTTGACGTTTTTCCTCAGAAGGATATTTAGACAAGCGTGGCAAAAGCATTGATGAGCTTGTTTGAATGAGTTGGTGTTCTAAAGGTCATGTTAACAGAGAAAGGGACCATCTTCACTAGCACCTTACCGAAACGACGGTATGATTAGATGTATGACGCTAATACAACAACTTATCACAAGCAAGATAATAGAAAGTAGAGCGCTTTAACAGAAAGTTTATGTCACTGCTGCGGAAATTGTGTGCAAACAACTGGAATGAATGGGGTGATATATTCCGGTATTTGCTTGCGTACAGCAATGTCTAGAATGGGGTAACTGAATTTGCGCCATTTGATATGTTTTATTGTTGGCTGATTCGAAAAGCGATGCAGATTTTACCGGGCCTGTTTACTGGAAAACAGGATGTCAGAAAGTCATCTGTGGAGTATGCTATGAATATGCTGGAGAATCGAGAAGTTGGCAAATATCGGTAATCTTGTTGAATTGGCAAAGCAAAACCAAATCATTGTATGATCATCACACGATGAAAAAAACATTTGTTCAGAACGCGAAGTCCTTATTTTGGTGCCATTAGGTTCGTCGAAGAAGAAGGCATAATGGCAAAGAGAGTATCACGTTTTTTGAAATATAAACGATTTTAGTTACCACATATATGTGCCAGGTATGTGCGGTACAGTAACCTAGTATGCAAACCTTACACATCGATATAAATTTGATGTGCTGTTTGCATCATTGACATGTGGAGAAGATGACGGAAATGTTGATTTTCCACCTTAACCAAAGAGTCGACTTGAGGTAGGAGAAAAACTTTAGATTTATTGAGGATTCCTGTATTACTTTAACTTCATTGTATTCTTACTCTTTCATGAGTCATGGTGTACTTTATATGGTCTTCTACGGTAATTCATTCGTTGGATTTAACAATATTCCGAATGGCCAGGGGGAAAAATCTGGATTCATTTTATTGGATTTAAATTAGTGATTCTGAGCTTTATGCATTTAATTTGTAGTACAAGCATTATGTACCATTTTCAAAATATATTGAAAACTCAGAGCTTTCTCTTCCGAAAGGAGGTGTTACCAGCAAATTTTAATTCCCAGTGCACATCAAGCTGTATCTGTCTGTAGGGTACCTGCTTAATGTTCATCAAATCCATTAATCCAGATGATCATCAGTCCGAACTTTATTAATCTTAAGGAATTTTTGTCTGAACATGTTCGTCCGAACGGTTACTTCGAAGAATTTAAGTTTCCAAAGGTTCATTAGTCCGATGATATTTGCCACTGCATTCACTGGTTAGAAGGTTCGTTAGCCCGAACGCTTTATTACGACTGTAAATGACTGCTCTATCAGTTATGTGCAACGTACAGAAATAAGTTTCCATCTTCCAGAAAGCCTTAGTAAAACTTTTGCGAATCATAGCGTCTGCACAGGATTTTAGTATTTTCATATTTCTAAGAACTTAAAAATGATCAGTTCATAAACTAAGCATGTTATTATTGTTGTTTTTGCTGTTTTGGGTCCCAAGCCATTTTTTAGTACTTGATAGGCTATACATGGCGGCCAATATATCTGGTAAAGGACGAACCCGGAAAAATCCCAGGAAGAACCACCCAACCATGGGAAACTACTGGCCATCTTTCTCAGATACCCAAGTTGTCAGAGCCTGAGTCGTGAACTCACGAAGAGATGAGATGTCTGCGATCTGTAAAAGAGAACATATCGGACAACTCGACCAAGCTGGGCCCTCACGAAGCAAGTAATCTGTGTGTGAGGTGTGAGTGATTTGGATTTTTAACGTAGCTTTAACAATTTTCCAGTCATATCGCTACGATGTCTACAGTGTGGCAGCTTATAGTGATGTCTAGCACTGGGGCACCATGCTTCATAAATAGATAGATAGATAGATAGATAGATAGATAGATAGATAGATAGATAGATTGGTTTATCGATTTATTGATAATTCGATAGTTTGATTTTGATCAAGAGGTATAGGTAGGTACTAAGGTTGGTAAAACTGTAGATAGAATGAGACAGATCAATCGATCAACCGATCGATAGATGGCCAGATAGATATTACTTGCAAGAAAAATAAGAAAAATGGTCGAAAAGTTTAGCGACATACTTTCTCATATTTATTTCTCGGTATGTAAAACAGGTTCAGGTCTCGTACTTTATAAAACTATAGTTGTTCCTAATGTTAATAAAGAAATATTTTCACGTTTATTTAACCTTAACAAAACGCTATTAATAAAAAGTTTTAAACAGCACTTGTCACCCCAGCCCAGTAACGCAGAAAGTCCCGGTTCCCTCTGGTACAGTGTACAGTGCCGCATGAGACGTCTGAGATTCCTGTTAACGCCTCGCCTCCTCCTTCTTGGTGAAGGTGATTTTTGCGGAGAGCACCTGCTGGCAAAATTCAATACTCTTCTGCTTTATTTCAATTTTTTTCAATATACTACCTGCTGAACTTATGGAGCCTTTAAATGGCTAACGTGTTAAATTTGTGAAAACTTTCATTGTAGTTATTTGTTCTAGTGTAACTTTAACTAATGAAAACATGGCAGTGTACCATCCTCTGCTGCTTGAATTTGGACCTCAGCCTAGAATATATTACTTCACAAGATGAGTTATCCGAATCTTTAAATACTTTTTATTCCACTATGAACGCGGTAAAGCAGCACCTTCGATTCTTACAGGTTCTTTCGCGGACAAAGACCCATAGGTCTGTAAAGCGTTTAGGCTAGTCTACCTAGCTGAAGCACCGTGTTTGTCAGATTTTGTCTAATATAATTTCTACCCAGCAAATACCATCAACAGGTAAGTCGGAAAGATCGTTATTTACCACGTAATCCCCCTTTCCCACTCTCTTTTCAGAAATAACGATTAGTAAATACCATCAGCATGCCGTATATGCCAGTGGTACCCAACCCCGGATCGCTACCCGAATCGTGGCTGCGATGACGTTATGGAGGTTGTCGGAGGGTTGCAAAACTTATAAAATAGCGTAAACGGCGTCACGAGGTTCAGAAAAAAATATTTTGTAGGGTTGCGACTGAAAGAAAGGTTGGGAACCACTGGTATATAGTAAGTACAGGGACTCGACCCAAGTAGTGTAGACCCTGATCACAAGATATATAATTAACTGGCAGCTAATGATTTCTGTTTTCGTTTCAGTGACAATTCTAAGTGAAACGCATATATCCGGATCTAAACACCCATTGTGTCGCTGCTTGTCTTTGCCCTGGTAGATAAAGATTAATGTTATTAGAAATTGTCTGTAGAATTAAAATGAAAGATCATAAACTACCGTTGTAATATAGGGCGCACAGATCTTGGTCTATTTTATTCGAATAATAATAATAATAATAATAATAATAATAATAATAATAATAATTATTATTATTATTATTATTATTATTATTATTATTATTATTATTATTAATGTGGATTTAGTACAGCGCATAATCTTTAGAAGCCCGAAGCGCTTTAGAGTATTAGATAACACATAAATACATATATAACGACAACATTACAAAAACAAGCAACAATGTAATTACAAAACAAAAACATGCTGGCAATATATTAAGGAAGTAAACATTATTAGGTCTTTAAGTCTTTTCTTGCAGTCTTAATAGGTGAGTTTTAAGAGCACTCTTGAATAAAATCACAGTGTCCTTGTGTCTAAGATCTATGAGCAATTCGTTCCACGTAGCTTGGCCCTGGTACGCAAAAGAACGTTGTCCGTATGACTTCGTTTTAACCGTGTAAACAATGAGAATGCGGGTATCGGAAGAGGGGCGCAAGTTTATAGATGGGGTGTACACTTGGGTGAGGTCAGATAGGTATATTGGACTGGAGCCAGTCAATGAAATTTAGAATAGTGAACAGATTTTGTGTTTGATTCTGGATCGAAAGGGTAACCAGTGAAGTTTACAGAGCAGGGGTAGGTGAGTACAGTTTTTCGTACTCTGAGGATGATCCGAGCTGCCGCGTTTTGAACTTTTGAAGTTTCTGTAGTAGATACTGAGACGAACTGATGAAAGTGTATTACAATAGTCCAATCTCGAAAGTACTACGAAACTCACAAGCGTTTTACTGCATCAACAGAAAGAAAACTGCGAATGGAGCTGATGTGTCTCAGCTCCTTGCATATATTCAGTACACATTGGTGTAATGTGGGCGTACTCCTGAGAGTGACATCTAGGTTTCGTACTGACTGTGTGAATTTAATGCTGATATTGCTGATACTTATTGTTTAAGGTAAAGGATGTGAATGAGAAAGTCTTTGCTAGTGATCAAGATGGCTTCAGTTTTATTATCATTCATCTCCAGCTTGTTACATGTCATCCATGTCTTTACATTGGAAATGCACCTCTCTAAGCTTTGGATGGTAGCCCCTTATTTAGTTGGGCAGCTAGATTTGTATGTTTGAGTGTCATCAGCTTAAAATTGATAAGACAGCGGATGTCGATATATGACACTGGAGAGAGGTGGGGTGTACAGAATCAAGAAAATGGGGCCGAGAACAGAGCCTTGTGGAAATCCAAAACATAGATCAACTGGTCTGGAATATTTTCCATTTATGGGCACAGTCTATGTCCTGTTGACTAAGGTGGACCTCAACCAAAGTAATGCTGTATAGAGAATACTAAATATATGCTGGAGACGGTAAAGAAATATATTATGATCTATTGTATCAATTGCAGCAGACAAATCAAGGAGGATTATTGTAATCTTTCCACTCTACGAAACAGAAAGAAGATCGTTAACTACTCACAGAAGGGCAATTTCAGAACTATGGCGAAGGCGATATGCAGACTGTACATTGCAAAAAGATTATTTGAATTCAGATGAGATAAAAGTTGGGATACAAAAACTTTTTCTAAGGTTTTTGAAATGAATGAGAGGTTAGAAACAGGACGGTAGTTCTTTAAAATCGTTAGGGTCAAGTGTCGGTTTCTTCAACAGAGGCTTTATAATGACAATTTTGAAAATGATGGGAATTCCTTAGATGAGAGAGAAGTATTGATAACATCGGTTAGTGACGGCAATACGAAATCCAAAGCAATCAAGCAGCAGTGATGTCAGAATAGGATCGAGTTCAGAAGACTTTGGGGTGCTATTCGTCAGAATTGTATGTTCCAAATCCATAGAGACAGGTTCAAGTACTGTTAACGGTTGTTGTGTACATTCTGTATCACAACTGTATGGTGACGATGAGTCAGTTGTAATTGTGTTAAGTTTACCTCTAATAAATTGAACTTTGTCATGGAAAAATTTGCAAACAGGTGTTTGCAGCTGGAACTTTCAGTGGTCTTAGTACTGTAGTAGGTTGATTTTGCTGCATGAACTATGTTTGTGACATTCTTCTTAGCAGCTTCGTAGATCTGCTTATGAATAGAGAGGCTGGTGGAAAGACATATCCGCCAGCCGTACGGCGTTCTCTTTTAGCAGTGCGAAGCTGGTTCCTACCTAAACACTACTATATCATGGATAATACTTTTGAACTGATACTCTTCACTTGGTTGCTGGGGCATGTTTGTCACGCATTAAACGCAAGCACTTTTCAAGTTGTACTGCTGTTGGAGGTAACGAAGTTGCTAGGTTTGCTAGAATGTCATGCATTAGTTGGGTTCTCTTTATCATACGGAGGTATCTCTTAGTAGCAAACAGAGATGAAGTTTTTGGTAAGGATACCTTGAAATGGCATATGACGCAGAGGTGATTTGATGCAAGTTCGTGGGACACCAATGAAGACTGTATAATATTGTCATTAAGTTTATGAAGAATCCTTTCTAAAATATGACCACGTATATGGGTAGATTGGCAAACTGACTGTTTGAGGTTTAAACGTGAGTAAGACTCCTGGGTATGAACAATTCTAATCTAAACAACCTTAACATAAAAACTAAGGCACAATCAGAGGACCAGGACGAGGGTCAAAAGTTCATTTCCAGGACATTCTAAGTTAAAAACAAGATCAGGTCTATTATTAAAACTTTTTAGAACATGAAAAATTTACTTTGTACGCAGCATTTACATTATTAAATGATTCAATACCGTATAAGAATAAAATGAGCCGTACCTATTCTGATATGTTGGTGAGCCCGTGTTCGCCTTCAAAAGGTTTTAGTCTGGGAAATGCGGGTGTAGCTCCATATCTAACGCAATTGTTTTGAAATATGGTTGATCAAGTCGGCTGTGACAGTCCAAAGAGGCGCCCATACGACTTGGTTTAAACGTAAAAGCGTTTGCTATTATGAATGTTTTGGAAAAGAATATACCTTTATAGAAATTATGTAAAGAAACTGGACTTCTTTTCTAGGAGTGGTCACAACGAGATTTAGGACAAGGTTTGGTTTTGTGAGGTTAAAATCCATTTTTCAGCACATGATTCATAGCGGCCATTATATTTGGCGCATGAAGAACCCGAAGAAAAAAAAAAAAACGACAGGAAGAGCCGTCGATCCACGGGAAGTTACTGGCAAGCTTTCTCACATACTCACGTTGGTCAAGCCGAGACTAGATTGTTACGCGTTCAGATGTGAGATGTGTGAGTGATACGTGAAGGCGAACGCCTTAGACCAATCGGACAGCCGGGACTTCGCATTTAAGACAAGCGTATGATGCTATCGATGATATAGGTTCAAGGACACGCACTGTACTTTACCCTCAGGCCAGTGCACTAGTTTCATATCGGGACATCATAAGTCACCCCCAACAGGAGCTTTCTGTAAAGTCAACAACCCGGTAAATTCGTTCAATTTATGATCCAGCCATTGACCCAGATTCAAACTAGGTCATTCGAGGTAAGTTCAACCACAGGTCATTAATATGTAGGCGCAGTCGATGGGATACAGTGTGGTTCTTATCTAGATCTTATAGATTGTTATACATCAAAGAAAATTTTAACTTTCTTTGTTTTTAAAAAGAAATTGTGAAAGAAAGCCCTGGATCTATCCTTTGATTAAGTTCAAGGTCGTTACAGATGTTAGCTGATTACTCCTTGTATGGTTTGAGATCTATCGGTTTATAACATAAAATTCTTTTTTCTTTTCAATTAAAAATAAGATTTCTGTCGGGTTGACCAAAATCCAAAATTATTATTTTTTGGCAACCTTCCCATCATGGGACTATATTGGTGCCCTTGTTTCCATCTTTCCTTTCATTCATCCATCTGTCTGTTCCTTCGTCCGTTTGAGTACTTCACCCGTTATGTTCGTCACTAGTATAATAATTTTTTGTTAGGCAGTATTACCATTTAGAAAGGGTTTATGCCGTTAGGTCGGCATGCTCGTGTCGGCTGCCTCGGTTTGCCCTTGCTAAAGGTACTTAACTCTTGTTATCTCGGTGTGATCTAGGCAATAGTGCCGGAACAACATCTATGCTCTGGTGATTTTCTCTACGACTTAGAAGATAGCTATTCATGTATCCAATCTGTCCGTGTCCGCTGATGAAAAGCACCACATATAGTAATATTGTTGAACAACACGTGTACGTGCATTCACGAATTATGATGAAAGATGACAGACGAATATGCATTGACAGATAGGATCCTAATTTACATTGAGCCGATTTGCCATCAGCAAGCATATAAATATACATTTAGTGGCGCGTATGATGCAACCAGTAGAATAGGATCTATCCTATGTATAAACATTAGATAAACGCACGAAACATAATTGTTCAAGCGCATGCGTGTACTTGAAATCTCCTTTTGGAGAAGACGCAAAACGTGACATCTATGCATAAACATTATTCAAAACGCCTTTCTTTCTAGTATTTTAAGAATTGTACACTTGAAATGTAATAGTTTTGCATCGAGTAAACTACGAAAGTTAGATAAGACAGGCGAAAAAGCAACTGCACAAATAATAATAATAATAATAATAATAATAAGAGTGCTTTGTAATATTTTAATTTTAAATAAAATTCAGCAAATTTCTACGTTCAGTTTGTGCTCTGTGCACATAATTTCCACAATTTCAAACCTTTGCAGATTTTGTGGAAGTTAGTCCTTTGATAAATGCGGATATACTCAGAGCTTTCCAAAAACAGGAGTTTATATACTTCTTTCTTAGCGAGAAATTACACGCGAAAGACTGTCCCAAAGATCAAAGTTCAAAGTCACTGAGTCTTGAACAGCTTTCTAACATTTGAGAAATAAATTATCAGTAGATGGCGTAGAGGAGAGTGGCAATTACTATGCTGGCGATTTTAAAAGAGGTGTAATGGAACTGGACTAAATTTACCATGGTCTTTTTAAGATTATTCATCATTTATTGGATATTTCTCGCCCTTTTGTTCGGAAGTACGTTTTTACTTTGAATCAAAAACATATTATTTTATAAAAATAAGAAATTCTGACCAGTGAACTTCGTACCAAACAGCCCATCTTTTGTACTAATGATATTTGGACCACTGAACCCTCTGTTCTAACCACTAAAACTTAAGACCAGTGAACATTTGGCCCAATGAACTGATGCAGTATTGAGACAGTACACCAGAACATCAAGCGCAGTATTCCAAACATGTGGTACTGTAGATTGTCAGCAAACAAATTCATGTTGTTTATCTTCCCACGAGTAGTTGAGCCTGGATCAGCTCTACTTTATTGGATATCACTCATGTTAAATTATTTAAAGTTCCATAAGAATAAGATTTTATTTACTTCATACAGCATGGTCAATACATCTAAATTAAAATATAATTGTCTTGCAGGCATAAATAATTAAAGGTGTCTTATATACAAATATACAGACACATCTACAACTACGGAATGTGTCTGTAATAGTTAAGAAAACAAAATGTAATGCATTGAAAGAGTAATTTGCTTCTATAATCCGAGAATTAAAACAAATGTCATAGTTCCACAGAGATTTCAAGATACGGTTCTTTCCACTGGATATTCTTGTCATCATTGAAAGCACACACTTTCTCATCAATTATTTAAAAACTAAATACATTAAAATTTACAGCCGTGGTAGAAGCACTGTTCCATCTTGGAAGGCTTAATAGTAAACGAAGACCATTTCTTTTTAGCAATAGCTAATTTTCTTTGTATACATTTACTAATGTTTGTCCACAGAAGTGGTCAATACACTGAGCTGCAGAAAAATATTTGAATAATCTGAGTTTGATACTGAAAGAACAATCTCGAAATTTACGTAAAGCATATTTGTTCAAGCACACAACAATTTCTAATGGCTAATCGTATCTTCGTTATCTGACAGATTGGATTTTAAAATATGATCCAAATAAGTATAGTTTTTGACATATGCAAGTACATGGTCGTTGACGAGTACAGAGGGAAGGGATGGTAATTTAAAAGCAGCTGACATAAAAAAAATCATGCATACCGAATTGTGTGTATCGTATATGATATCATTTTCGATTGTGTAATGTTCACATATCTATAATAATTTTCTGAAACATGCGATGGAAAGACATATCAATGGCATATCATCAGAAAAACTATAATTGTTAAGAAATAAAGTATATGGTGTCAAATGTAGTCCCACGCGACACTGACCCAACTTAGGATTTAAATCTTCAATGTATATATTAAATAAGAGTGGTGAAAGAAAAAACCTCCCTGCCTCACTCTATTAGTTACATAGAAGGAATTTGATACTGCATTTCCACAACGCACGTAGTACAACCATTTGCCTTACCAGTTAACAACTATAGTATGAACTGTGTAGACCGATATTTAATTGTCGAGCAACCATTCAAAACGTATCCGACGATTGACTCTATCGAATGCCTTACTAGCGTCTGAATGATATGCTAACACATGGTTACCCTGTTCTAAATAACAGCTTGCAATTTCTTTAAAGGCATAGAGAAAAAAATCTGCTGAATGTTGTTTCCTAAAACCACTCTTACTATTTGAAATTGTGACTTCCTATCATTGTAATACAATACAATAAAATACTTTGGACATAATTGTCGTAAGAACTATTGGTGTAAACTTGGTTTATTTTCTGTCTGTTAGGTTACCAATTTCTCTTTTCAATAAAGAGATAATTTTGTAATTTTTGTGAAATCATCTGGAACAAGTTATGTACAAAACATACAATTAAATAAAATTGTTAAAAGAACAGGGAGTCTATTATTTGAAAAGTTAAATTGTTCTACACGTAAAAAAATTTGACCTTCGACATTTACTCAACTTTTGATTAGCTATGGCACGTTTGATCTCAGGTAATGAGATTTGTTTAATAAGCTAGAACGGGCCTTGCATGCTGAAAGAATATAATCCTTATATGAAACGCTTTTAACACTACTGAGTAAGAATTCTAAGTGATTTTTGCAAATGTTGCATTTGTTATTGTATCCATAGTTTCCATCTATGTAAATTGGTGGCATGTTGGAAATTGTAGTATTTTGTTTAACTTTCTGCCAGAATTCACGTTGGTCACATTTTAAAATGTATCTTCAAGCATGTCTGCTGTATATTTTAATTCTTCCTTCTTAGATGCGTGCATGATTAGGATGAGCTCTAGTTGGTGTATTTAGTACCTGAGAGGCTCATGACGAAGGTTACCGTTTTCACGCAACATAATGATGTTCATCCGTAGAGTTGGAAGATGACCATGACGTCACTAACTGGTGTGGTTTTTGTGAGTACGTGAGTGGCTGATCAGGTCACTTTGTGCTCAGAACTGTTTGTGGCACACTTGGTAGGAGATGCCACTTGAATTTGCTTTGATCAATAGAGGATGTGCTGCAGTTCTGAGATTTACACTGCTTGTGCTTCTGCACTGCCTCCGCAATTCTTCTCCATTCAATGACTGTTAGCTCCAGTATGCATGAGACTGTGCCAGGTGTAGTTAACCTGTGCGAGATCTTCCCAAGACTCAGGGTCTCTGTTTAAGTGTTTCAAGGATGACTCGAGGGAATCTTTGAAAGGTTTCTTCTGGTCACCCTGATATCGCTTCTCCTCCTTTGACTCGCTGTAGAAGATATTTTTTTGTAGTCACTCGTCTGACATCCTGATGATGTGTCATGCCCATCTAAACTGTGATTTCATCAGCAGAGTTTGGATGCTTGGAATACATGCCCGAGTGAAATATTAGTGCCTGGGATCCTGTCCTGCTGTCATATCCTCATCAGTTTCCTCAGTCAGCCCATGTGAAAATGGTTTAGCTTCTTGGCATGGCGTCTTTACACTATGTTTCTCAAGCATACAGCAAGGTCAGCAACACAATGGCTTTTTTTTAGACATTAAGGGCTATTGTTAATACGAACTGGCCTAATGGGTGGGATGGTGTGGTATAGTCAGATATCACTTATAGCACGTAATGAGTTTAAAGTTATATATTATTTAGTTAAAATAAATGTCATCTCCATGCTCAGGAGTAAACTATTGTACGGAAAATATATTTAGATGAGCTGAACTAAGCAATTTAGTATTGTATTTTACGCGCAAAAGATCACGGCATTGAGATAGTATTAAGCTATTGTATTGTAATTATGTTGTTGCATGAGGACTACTCTATATGCATCGAGCGTTACATTTTTCGTATACATGGGGCCTTACGTACAATACACGTGACAAACATCACGATACCAGGTAATGGGGGCTGCCATATTGATCTTCTTCTAGTCATCCCGGTCTCTTGACTGACAGTCATATTGCACGCATACCCGTAACCTGATGGCTATCAAACTTAGCGTATTAAAAGTACAGTTGTGGTCGGTACTGATGATAGGAAAGAAAATTACAAAACATTCCTGAAATCCATGTTATAAAATTACTTATATGCTTATTTACATTTTACTGCTCTTCATCTCAACTTTCAAAGCATGTATTTCTTTAAGTACTATTCCACCAAACTTTATGTCTTCGGGTATTTCTTGTCTTAATACTTGTCAGCAGACAATGAAAAGTACTTGCCTTTACCTACTTATTCTAAATAAACCTTATATATATATATATATATATATATATATATATATATATATATATATATATATATATATATATATATACCTCGTTACGTGTAGGCTCGTACAATAATAACAAGAGAAAAGAGTGAAGTCAACAAGCTTTGTATATTTTAACAAAATAATTTATTTCCCTAGAAAACAATGTAAAAATTGGAAAATAGGACTTACGGTTTGTGAATATAATACAAAATTTAATCCTAAGAATGAAAAATGCAAGTCCTGTTACTAAAGAGTTCTATTAGAATCCAGGTTCGAATCTCGACGACGTTCCAATATGGAAGGCGATGACGTCAGATGTGGTCCTTGTACAAATAGCAACAATTCCTCAATTGAATCACAGTTGATGTTTCCGAATAATTCCAGAATAAATTTCCACTGAATTTCTTTCTCCCAGAATTTTTATAAAACAGTACAATCGTTTGGTTTTCTAGAGAATAAATTATTAAATTCCAAAAATAAATGAACTTCAAAAACAATCTGATTTCAACAATAAAAACCTATCCAGCCTGCAAGGTTTCCAAAATACAACTGACTGACGAGCGCTCAGGAAGGGTATTATATCCATCCGAATTATCATCCCGTTCTCGCTAGATAGATTACGTGGTCTCTTAACACTTGAACAACGCAATAGCAAAAATGCAATTTGTCACGTAGCAATAACCCCTATCTACTCTCACTCTGAAATAAATTTAAAAATAAAACTGTTTATTCAGACTAGACGAAATGACCTTGGCAATAGCCAATCGTTTTCGCGTAGCGCTTACACTACCGCGGACCAAGGTGACTAAAAATATTGCTCATGTAACACGTTTTACGTCTTAGATAAACAACATTACTAGAAGAAAATATCGAATTACTGAAAAAGAATTTCGAATCCCGTGAAAATAATCATTACAATAAAATGTAATGAAACAAAATTAAAATAAAAAAGAATTTTAAAACTAACACACAAGCAATTTAAATACATATACGTAACAATACATAAATAAGATGTATATTGAATTTAATTGCAAATAGGAGAACTATTCTAGTTGTGGTATGAATTTCCTCTAGCGTGTGAGAAGGTACTTCCCGCAAAACAATAATGGGAATAAAATTAAGAAAAATACAAATTTTCACAAAATTACAAACTGATCAGGTAAGATACGTGAGCAGCTGCATACTTTTCAAGATGGTACTTATTAGAGTTCTGGGGGCCCCGAGTGGCCTAGTGGTCTAAAGCGCTCACCGTTCCGGATCACTGCCATCTCACCTCTGTCTGCGTGGGTTCGAGTCTCAGGCTCGGCTAATGTGGGTATGTGAGAAAGCCTGCCAGTAGCTTCTCGTGGGTCGGTGGTTCTTCCCGGGGTTTTCCGGGGTTCTTCCTCCACCATTAATACTGGCTGCCATGTATAGCCTATCTTGTGCTGAAAAATGGCGTTAAACCCTACAACAACAACAACAACAACAACAACAATCAGAGTTCTGGTGGATGTCACGATCGTCACTAATCGTGACTGTGAAACGAAGTATGGCGAACCATGTTTAATGACGCTTGATATGACATGTATTCATGTGTGTCCATGTGCTTTTCTACATTGGATTCTGCGGTGTGTCGAAGAGGCCGCATATAGGGAAAGAGTTGACACTTATTTGTACAGATAGGTAAGCATATGTTAGTGGTGGTTTAGCTACATTTTTCTGTATTTGTGATACCTAGTTATTTATGTTTGCTTGTGTTGACATTTGAACATTGGATAAATTACATTTTATCGTTGTACAGTGCAGTCATTTGTAAAGGAATGTGGGCAATAGGATACAAGTAGGCAATTAAATGTGGCTAGTAGCCAACATAAAGGGAAAAGTACCAGACTAAAGCCTTATATGTTGTACATTTTGCCTTCAGTCCATTATTAGAATACCAAGAAAGTAGACAGAGACTGAAACTCAAGATTCAATAGCTAATAAAGTTTAGAAAACTTAATTACCAGTTCAGCATGTACAATAAGACACATGTGCAGAGAATATGAATATTTTAAATTCTTCATTGCGTGAAACATCATAATGCTTGAGAATATGGTTATTATTATTATTATTATTATTATTATTATTAAAAAATACATGGACAATTTTGCTATTGTCTTTATCATAAAATGCTGCTTATGGCCAATACAGGCCTTCATATCTTTTTTTAGGAACAACTGTCGAGGCTGACTGGAGAATCCATTTTTTTTGCAAACAGTATATGCAGAAAAACAGCCGCTGTTCAATTTCTCATCAAAATCCACTTCTTGCCACTACATTGATTATTCATTAGTGTCAGCGGCATTTCATATTCGCTACATACATAATTCGTACTGCATTGCACTGCATCAAATTCTGTGGGGAAAAAGGTATGGAATTGTTTTTATTATAAGTTATTCTTTCACAGCTCACTGCTAAATGCAGCAGGATACTTAACAGAAAGAAATGGGACGTCACTATTACCATAATTTTTAGACATTTCTTCACAATCAATGTACTATCCACAGCAAACGTGTGTTGAATTACAAACTACGGTAAAAATTTCGTGCATGGTCATGCAGATTTTTTGAAACAGTCATTCCAGCATTGTAGAACACGGTGACCAGGTTTGCGCGCGCGCGCGCGTGTGTGTGTGTTTTGCTACGATGTCCGCAGTGTGACAGTTTGTAGTGATGTCTAGCACTGGGGCATCATGTCGCAGACATGTAGGATGATGTCCCACCCAGTCACATTATCCTGACACCAGGCCCACCAGTCCTAACACTAGCCTCTTAAAGCTGAGCGCCAAGCGAGGCAGCTGATAGTACCATTTTTACCTCTCGGCCGGGGTTCGAATCCGTAACCTCTCGCTTCCGAGGCGGAAGCTGCAACCAGGTTTGCATTTTCTCACTTAGTATATACTGCAGTAGGACAAAGTTGTTATTTATATGATTTTCGTCGGAAGTGAGGTCTGCTCAGCTAATGTGTTATTTTGAATTTAAGAATTCATGTGGGCATGAATGAAGACCCGGAAGTAGGTCCGTTTTGATAGTCATTAAAATAGGAAGATTGTCTCACCCTACCAGGTAATTAATTATTATCATATCACTAAAAGCGGATTGAGCAGATTGAGTAGGGACACAGTATTGTGCTTGACACTGCGAAAAGTAAAATTTGTTGTGTTTTAAGGTTCCGGTATGTTTAAACACTGATGTGACATAACGATAATAATCATGAACCAGCCTCATTTCCTCTCCAAAGGGGATCTGAGCTTCATAATAATAAAGTCGCAAAGCAGTCAGTTTAAACAGGGAGTTTCGTATTACAAGCAACACTGGATAATTGTTTTCGGTTTTAACTTTTACATAAAAGTTGTAGGACCCTTACTTCGTGTTTGTGTGATGACTGTACATGTCAGATTAAAAGGGCTAAAGGCAAACGTTTGTCGTAATCAGCGGAGCACGAAACATGTTTTTGTAGCATATGTTGTTGTTTTTGTTTTTTTCCTTCAGTATAGTGGTAGTGGTAATCAGCAATTTATCATATCCCTACATGTATATAAACACGTGTTCCAGTGTACAACAACACTTCGGTATGTCGCTTTCTTTCATCACGTGACCGCTGACTTTTACGAACTTCACTGCGATCTTAGTTCACACCATCTTCGCTAGCCAAGCGTCGTCGAAGCGCTTCGTTCAGCATCAACCGTGTCAGATGTAGCTAGCTGAAACAATATTTTGAACAGGTGTCTCTTTGGGCAAAAAGAGTCCATGTCCAAGGCAAGCGAAATCAATTAACGAATGAGAAAGCTTGTTACGTGACCTGTTAGGTATTCAATAAGGCGATTTCCATGAATGTCCATGGACACTGACTCGGAATTAGAAGTTATTCAAAATTGATTGGGGAAACGTATGTGCGACATGTCAATGTGTACGGTGGCCGCTATGATTATTCATACATTCTCCTACTTTAATTGTAACAAGGGATCTGACTGGATAACCTTTTCGGGCTCCATCCAATCAGAGAGTAGAGTAGTAGATATCGGCGAAGGGTTGATACGCAACGAAGTTGGCCGATGACTCTTTGCAAGCGAAGATGAGTACACACAAACGGGGAGATGCTCCTAAATTTCATCACCACCTAATTATTTTAAATCAAGAATCACAACACATTCACATCCTAAAATGTACAGCGATTGAAGTTATCGTCCCGCAAACATTACGTTTCGCACTGCTCGACCTTGCTACATTTACAGATTATATTTTCCGGTCACGCTGGACTCGAGTCAACAACGCTTTTTGGTTGTTGTAATTGTTTGGGGTTTTTTTCCAATATATCTTCTCGTTTTTTTTATGAAAGGAAAATCAGTTCCACACGAAAGCTAAATCTAGAAAAATATCAGTATTTTTTGTCTGTTTCGTTTATTCTTTATATATAATAGATGGCTAATAGTACACAATTACAAAATACATATTCAGTGCACAGTTTTGATGCTGTGTTTAGTTACTACTTCGACTATATCCACCATCATTTTTATGAACGCTGTGTTTTTTCTTCATTTAGACTGTATACAGGATAATTCAGTATAAACCTTGCTTTTACCCTCTATAATATATCAAGGCAAATAAATTTTATTGGGTGTCAGTTCGGAGACATTATTTCCGTTAGTCCTTTAACTTTATATAGGGTTATCATATCGGAACCTTGGCTAGCTAAGATGCCAATCTGCAAGAAGTTCCTTATATCCAAAGGAACTATTTGCCTCCGAGCACTAGATGATCATATACGGTAGTACGTCTTAGAATTCAATTTCCTGACGAATGACATGGGCGACTTATGACAAACTGTTCTGCAAGAATGTTTCTGCCATGCCATGGAGTTTCTAACAACAGATACTGGTTGGGACAATATTTCAAGGAAAGTACGAGTGGGGTATTACACATTTCTCTATGGCAAGTTTGCGTTAGATTAGCATAGAGGTATTCCAGAGTTCATTAAATGCTTGCTAAAAAGGTTTAGCTCATGCTCTATACCTAATACTGTATTGATAAGGAACATCCAAACTTGCTGTAAATTCGAAATTCGATTAAAAGATATAATCTCTGCTATGGTGCGTTTAGCAAACAAAACTTCAAAGATAAAAAAAGTCATGGATTTACGTTAGTCGATCGGAATTCATGTTGGACACTCAAACTTGAACTGTATATGAAGTGAATGTATGTTGTTTGCAGTAGTTGCGACACCCTTTAATTTAGAAATAATCTAGAATCTAACTAATCAAATACACTTATCTGCCGGCGTATTATACGCCATCATATGAGGTTATATGCTGTTTGTTTTGCTGATTAGTCCTATAGCTGTATGGACCATGATCTACCGAGGCGTGATTCGAAAGCAGATGAGTCTATGCAGTCTTGCAGTTGAATTGCAGGATACGTATGCTGATCTGGGTCTATGCAGTTCTGAAGTTCGATCCGACTTAAACGTACTCTATGAAGTCACTTTGACATCATGCTTATTAGGAAGTAAAATATTCAAAAACGTGAAGTAAACATTCTGGTCATTCAAAAAGCTCATTTGTTTTCATTGTAAACAATAATATATACTACAGCTCATAACTCTCTAAAACGTTTAAAAAAAGACAGAGATTTTCTAAAAGTCAGCGAGATTTCCCTAATGTTTTATGGCCGCCACCTAATATGTAATCCAAGGTTTTCGGTTTCCATGACTTCGTCTTACCACTGTTGCTGCCAAAAGTGGGAATGGATAGCTTATTTATACTGTTTTTTCGTTCGGATGATTTTTTCGTCTCAATGCAAAGATGTTCACAGAATGCAATAGTCCATTTTTCACGTAGAAAAAACACCTATCACGATTCTTAAACCAAACTGATTAAAATCAGATCTCCGCAGTTATACATGAAGAACTGACAGCGATCGCTCAGGGATCATGTTCTGGTAGCCTATGTTATTACCATAACCACTAATGTTATCAACGAAGCAGATGAAGTCTTATATCTTCGCGTTTGGAGAAAGAGCACTGTGGATGAAGAGCATCGATGTGTACCGAACGATTTGATTCACTTTCAGATTTTCGAAAGCTGCATTTCCATTGGCTAATTCAAAGGTCACCAAAACATGACCCTTAAGTGGTCGTCGTCAGATCTTCGCGTGGGATAGAGGAGATCTGATTTTAATCAGATTGATTCTTAAACTTAATTACCGGTAATAATATCCCTGTACTAACGTAATCATGTGTGTTATGAAGTTGCGTAAACTTTAAAACTTCATTCCGATAACGTACGTGTATGCTAGCAATAGACCGCGCGGTTGGATTCAGTGACCAATTTATATATGACGTCTTTGTTTGTTTTTTCGCATGATTCTAATTTTCGCGGGGTAAATGAAATACACAGTACACTGGGGACTGAAATCGTATTCCTAATGAGTCATAATGCGTACCATTAAATTATAGATTAACATTGAACTTTGATGTTTGAACACCACTAAAATGCCGAGGAATACTTGATGAACATGGTTATATAGGTTTACAATTTCACGAATCTGAGACTGACAGAATAATCAGTAGCACAGGTGTACTGTAGTGAAAAGTGAGTAAATGCGGTTAATGCGTAATACAAATTAATGTTTGAGTGTATGCGATACATGAGAATGAAGCATCACTCCCATTGCTGTATTCATTTTGTCTTTCTTCACATACAATATTCATCCCTAAAAAAATCTTTATTTGAACACTTTATGCGGTGAATTTTATATATTGGCCATCCCGTTCTATAGAAAACGTGACACATGATCGCACTGTCACGCTCAGTTACATTTCTAATAAGAATGACGTGGCCAGAGTAAATTTGGTGCAGTGTCATTGTTTTCTTGTGCGCACAAAATCTCTCTTTCTCTATCCCTCCCCCTTCCCCTACTCTCTGGGAGCCGCGGTATATATAACTTATTTGGGAGAGCGTCGGCCTCATAATCCAAGGGTCACGGGTTCGTTACCTCCGAGACCAGCTCGAGTTGGTTGACTGGGTATGTCCTTGGGGAAAGGTAAATTGCTCACTCCGAACTAATTAGAGAAATTAATATAAATAATGAATAATTTGGTTCCAATGAATATTAAAAGTTTTGAAAACATCAAAGTAAAAGAGGAAAGATGGGAAAATTGGGCAACGTAAGCAGTTAAAAAGTAGCCACTTATGTTAATTGGAACATATTTTCCCGATTCTAATTTTTTTTCTGGGTGAATGTTCTGACAATCGATCTCTCGTGATCTTTATCGGGAATAGACAGCGCCATTGCATAAAAAAATGACACATATTTTCTTATATAAACCCATGCTTGCAAATGGGTCGATATACTGTCAAATTGTTTTCATTGTTAATTGAGCTGTCATATACACAAGAGAGTGAACTCTCTCAATGAAACCTAAATGTTTCCCTTCATTTCAGTCATATTCACGCATACGAGTTAAAACACATTTTCTCCAATTGATTGCTGAGTTCATTTTTTGCTGATATTCAGTTGGTTATGTTTCGGTTTTAGTTTCAGTAAAATAAGAAATATTGTTCGTCTTTCAGAACTTGATCCGTATATTACAAAAGGCCGAATAAAATTAGTTATTGTTGTTGTTTTGGGCTTAACGCCATTTTTCAGCAAACGATAGGATATGCATGGCGGCCAGTATATTTGGTGAAGGAGGAACTCGGAAAATACTAGAAACAACCACCGACCCACTGGAAGATACTGGCAAGTTTTTTTCACATACTCACGCTGGCCGAGCCTGAGACTCGTCCCCACTTAGCCACCCGTGGCCCCAGGTAAAATTAGCTTCTCTTCCTTTCCCTGTGTGTGTGTGTGTGTGTGTGTGTGTGTGTGTGTGTGTGTGTGTGTGTGTGTGTGTGTGTGAGACTGTGTATGCATGTGTGTGTGAGTGTGTGTCTGTGTATGTAATAGATTTATTTTTATTAAGTTCCAAATAAACCAAGATTTCATTATACGATAAAACAAGTCGTATCGGTTTAATCATTTGACAAAACAAGTCGTCTCGATTAATCATTTGAGTATCGAGAGTTGACTGTACTTTGCAGCATTCGGCCAAGGACTATTGACTTCATTTTCTGACTCGTAGGACTACAGTGTTTTACCAGTTGACCTCATCTATGTGAATCTGCGAGATTAGTCACGTATACCATCATAATAACATTTTTATTGACTTGCTTTCAGCAGAAGAATTTCTGTTCATAGCATATCTGATGATGCAAACCCTCCTTATAATAAGAAAATAGTGTAGTCATCGTGTGACTAGTTTTAATATACATTTTTAAGCCATAAAACATTTTTCAACTAATTAGCAAAAACTTAGTTTCTACTTATCTCTGACCGTCAATGTACAAATATCTATTTCTGCTTTAAAACAAAGTGTGTATAGTATTTTTCATTGTATGATCATCATATTTTTATTACCTATAACTTGCCACGAACTATTTACCGTTAATAGTTTATAGACGTAATAATCATACACGATTTGTAAACTGGTACAACCCTTATACACAACATCGCCATAATGTTAGAAAATCTAAAATGCTGGTCTAGACTGGAGACTGTCTCTAATGGCTACCAAGTAACATTTTTTCCTCCACTTAAGGTGCGCGAACAATACGTGGATAAACGATAAAATCAATCATTCTGTTTGAATGAAACATTTATTCTCGCTAACCATCATCCTTTGTGACCACTAATTGAAGCAAGTGAGTTTGCTTTGATTATGCTTGAAGAAAAAGGGAACTGTTGAAGTCCCGGGAATAGCTTCAGTTTCTACCGTTCTGTCTTTTGAATTCCAGGTAATTTGTATCGATTTTTGACATTTGAAGAATGACTCCATATCTTTCAAACCAAACGGGACAATTAAACTAGTGTAAAATACATTCCCATAATTCTTTGCGCCTTGCACGTGCAGCTTAAATTTCTTGTCTTCGTTCGATAATGACACAAAGGGATAGCCACTGGAGAATTGATGCAGGTAAAATATACACGGCGACTGAATCAGGCAATTCAAATTGAAATCTTCATTTACCATCCAAGGAATAACGCAACGAATTGTTGCTGAGATTTAATAATGAAAAATGATTAAGATAGAGAACGACGAACAACTGTCGAGCTTGAGTGGGTTTGAAATAATTCACACTTTTTAGCGATTTGGAATATGAAAAAGAAAATTAAGACCTTTCCCAGAGCTTTTACATAAATGAAAGATTCAATGGAGCAGCCTGTGATCAAAAAAGTACAACTTTACTGATCTCAAGATAGGATTACATGTCACGCAATTGCATCATTGACACAGGTGTCCAGCACAATTTCTGTTATTTTATCTAATTGTTACAGAAGAACAAAAACTTAATTATAATATGCATAATAAAATTGATAATACTCCGTTTTTATTGTTAAAACTTTGATTTAGTAATTTTTTAAAACTTTATTTAGAGCAAGCGTATAAAACGTATGCCAGTTCTATTTTCATTGAAAGAAAATCAGGACTGTTAGGGAGAGAAGAATATCACAAAAAATAGAAGTCACTTATCTATCTCTCTCTCTCTCTCTCTCTCTCTCTCTCTCTCTCTCTCTCTCTCTCTCTCTCTCTCTCTCTCTTTATTAAGAAAATAATTTGTTAGGGAGCCACATTTAATCACTGGTTAGCGTGCCTGACTCGCGACCACAAGGGTGCGGGTTCGAGTCTCGACCACACAAGGTCGGGTCAGTCGTTGTGGTTGTCTGTAGGCAGGGAACTCCAGTTACCTTGTCAGAATAGAACCTTTCACGAATTGGTGTGTTGCTAAATATTAAATCAAACCAATAGGTTAATATTATATACTTTACCACTATGCTATAGATCAAATCAAACCAACTGATTAATATTATATACATTACCAGTATGCTAAGGATCAAATAAAACAATGGGTTAATATTATATACATTACCAGTATGCTAAAGTTCAAATAAAAAAATGGGTTAATATTATATACATTACCAGTATGCTAAGGATCAAATTAAAAAAATGGGTTAATATTATATGCATTACCAGTATGCTTGGGATCAAATAAAAAATGGGTTAATATTATATACTTTACCAATATGCTAAGGATGAAATGAAACCAGTGGATTAATATTGTATACTTTATCACTATACTAAAAATCAAATCAAACCAATGGATTAATATTATATACTTTATCACTATGCCAATGTTTTTCTTTGCTTTGGCCACAGTGTTGAATGACGACTTCCGTTTGAAATGAAGACACACAAATCGGTTTAAATGCGTATTATAAAAAGGAGGGTTGGTCAGATACTTTCATTGACTAGCGAAGTCTCATCTTGTTGAGAACCCAACGAAAGTCTTTCACTTGCAAAGCTATATTTGCATTAAATAACGAATAGATAATAAAATAAAAACGTGTCAATATAAGTACAGCTAATAGCAATGTTGTAGCTCTTTTTACTAACAGATACTTTTTTCTTTTTCTTTTTTCTTTCTTTATTACATTCCATGCAATGTATTTAATCCGTTCAACGATACAGTGTGTGCTCTAGAATGGTTCCTGTAAATTTTGTACAAATGCCTTAATCTCGGATCAGTGCTATCATATTTGAGTTAATTAATCATATTAAATTTGGAATGTTGTAAAATATACACGTAGAACAGTTTTGTTACTTAAATATTTATCTTTCATCTCTATTTTTTCACATTTAAAAATTCTTTGTTGCAAGGTTGTCCCCAAAGGTTTCCCATGTAGTAAACAATAAAATTTAATTTTTAACACATATGAATTGGTATGTAGCTAAGTTTGGATGCCATTTCGCTAATAATATTTCTAAATTGCTTCGCGAAGAAATTCTACAATGTGAAAGAAAGGCGTTAATTTATTTTGAAACGCTCTTTAATAAGACCTTTTTGTACATTATGTATTCTAAAATATTCCAATAATAGGAAGAAGTTTCTTTTCTAGAACGCAAAGCGCATGATGTAAGAAGAGGTCCAGATACATGAATTGCTTTATAAATCTAAACCACATATCAATAATTGCATAACTAACTTTATAAATATACCTTTTTATACTTTTACTGAGTAGATTATACTGTAGCCGTCCCCTCCCCCTCCCCACCATCTGTGATTAGGCTATTGAGTCTACCAATTTTGGAACTAGTTCAATTTGATTTTAATTGGACTGGATTAATCCTCAGGCCACAAACGAAGGTAATATCATGCAACGAGTGCTATGTATACACTTCCTGTACACTATTCCCACAATCAGAGAGAGATGTTGTATTTATATTAACACGGATATATGTGCAAAATTCCAGTCAGAGATATGCAGGATGTGTAATAAGGCAGATATTTGTACAAATCTCCCATAGTCAGAGCTATGCAAGGTTTATAATGACGTTCATTAGTGTACAAATCTTCCACTGTCAGAGATATACATAATGCATAATATCACAGATATGTGTATATATATCCAACGGTCAGATATATGCATGATGTGTAATAACACTGATATATGTACAGATGTAGGCTGTATAGAAATGCAAATACAGATTCAGATTATCGAAAGGACTTTGCAGTGTTCATGAGGGACAAAATCCTACTCTAATGCTGGATAATGTGAAAAACTTTATTATCTACGTGAAATCATACAAGAAGAAGAAAGATCCTAAAGATGACGAAAAAGAAGGTATTGAAGACGAAGAAAAAGATAAAGATATTGAAAAAGTATGTATGTAGTAACGTTTTACTGCACATCAGCACAATAGTGGCTGTATGGCGCCAACTACAGGTAAAGTTTAACATATGTACAAATGAAAAATTACATTGATGCTTGAAGATGATAATGAACAGAAGGTTATATATATATATATATATATATATATATATATATATATATATATATATATATATATATATATATATATATATATATATATATATATATATATAATGAAAAGGTGAAGAAGCACAAGGAGCAGGAAAAGAGGAGGGAGGGATTTTTATTTCGAGTTTATAGCCACTTTTAGCACAAGATAGACCATACATGGCGGCCAGTATATTTGGTGGAGGAAAAGCCCTGAGAAGAACCATTCACCCACGGGAAGTTACTGGTAAGATTTCTCACATGCCCAAGTTTGGTAGAGCCAAGAATCGAACTCGCACGGACAGAGGTGAGATGTGAATGATCGGGATGATGATGGTGATGATGACGGCGACAACGACGATAATAATTATGAAGTAGGAGGAGACAGAAAAGGGGATAATGAAGAAGAAGAGAGAGAGATGGGTCCCGAAATATTGACGGATTAGTACAAATGCTTTCCCGACTGAACAATCCATGGGTACAGTTTTTTAGTACTTTGGATAGCTCGTTGTTGCTAGATTATGTTACAGTTTTTATCATCTAACTATTGATCTGGAACAAAATCTAAAAGGATAAAAAGCTTTTTAATTGATTAGCTAGTCTCTCAGGTCTGAAGGTTATCGCGTAACTTATTATGCATTTTCCAGGGAGATATCGGTGGATGATTTCTGACTAATCAGATGTATCTATATCGTGAAGCATCGCACAGTGGCATATCGACAAATCTAAGATATAAATGGCCATTGTGGCACTAACTCGACTCGGCCTCAATCGATCGACTACTTCCCACAGTCATCGTCTTCAATTATCCTTGACAAGGAAATGGCATTTTTCGTTTTGTTTCAAAAGATGTTTTCCTCCTACCGCAGAAATTATAGAAAATTGTTTATCGTGAGATCAAGGAGTAAGGGGCTGAATAAAGGTTGATGGGCCTCGTCACTTTCTATGAAGTGAGGACAACAAGCTTTGAAAGTGTCATTGACTGTATTAATTAGTTCATGAAAGCCCGGTCTAACCGTAACCACATATTTCCTATTCAACGCCTGTTGCCTGTATAATGACTTCTACGCATGATGCATTAATCGTCAATATTTAAGCAGAAGCTATTAAGAAATCCGAAGCCATTGTTTCCTAGTCGAATATGGCCTGCAGACATATTTCTCATTAAGAAATGTAAACACAAGGTACGCTCCGCACGCGATTACCGTCGCCGTTTTTGATATTTTTATTGCCGCTTAAATGATTGAACGGGTACTTTAATATTCCATTCTTGCCAGACGCCCGTCACATTTTTAGCAATAAAGCATTAAAAGAAGGAAAATTGTCCTTTTTAAAAACTCAATCACTATTTCATCTATCTGTTAATTGCAACGTTTGTGAGGATGGACTTCATCTTGCTTCGCGCCATTTGATTGCACTATAATAGCTCTATAAAGCATCTTCAAGTCAAACTAAAAACAGTTTCATTTTGTAAATTGTAAACTAGGAAAAATTGTATTTTCTAAAATGAGTCTCTTTGTTGTTTAGTTCTGTGTGCTGTTTGTCTTTCGATTGAAATCTGAAAATTGTAATGCAAATAGGTATAAATCATTTTGAGATTTAAGCTTTCTACTAATGTTTTAGTTAAGGAACCAAAGACCGAAACGCAAAGTGCCGACTGTTGATATTTTTTCTATATTATGTACTTCGTTTTCTGGATATATGTAGACTTATTAGGGAAAACAAGTCTGGAACAAAGTAATGAACATTTTCAAGATAAGGTTCCACTGCTCCAAAGATGGGCCGTCAAGGATCACCATCTCATTTGAAATGGCATAACATATCAGAATATAAATATGATGTATAAAATTCCTTAATTGTCGTCTTAAAGTAGATGACTACTAAAATTATGTACACTCATAAATTGCTCATAGAAAATAAAGTTGTAGTTTGGACTTCCAGAACAATGGAAGGCTAAGTGGTTGAGTCCGTGATGGTTTCATCCACGTAGCGTCGTCACTAAGCAAATAGAACTAATATATAAGGTTCATATTTAATCCAAGCTACCTTGGTGGGGTGGGATTTTTGTCATGATATTGTGGCTGAGCGGTCAAAGGCTCTCGCCTTTACAGCTCACGCTCCTCTGACCTTTATCTACGTGGGTTTAAGTCTTAGTTTGTCCAATGTGAGTACGAGAGAAAGCTTGCCAGTAACTTTCCATGGGTTGATGGTTCTTCCCCAGGTTCTTCCTCCGCCAAGCATGGTGGCCTCCATATGTATAGCCCACCATGTGATGCTGCAAATCTCTTACGAGAAGGGCGATCTGTTTTTACTCTTCCATCTTTTTCTTCACAGTCTGAAAGCTGAATGAATTACTCTTAGGGTGAGCAGTTCTCTCTGTATATAGGGACCGAGTGTGTAAAGCTTGGTGAAATCAAATTTTGGAATCAAAACAAAATGATCACAACTATTCCAGCGAGAAACATTAGATGTCGTCTCATTCGCTAGAAATGTTAGCACAAGTACATGCCAGTAATTTCGAGGATGACGTTAGTGAGCCTGAACCAACACCATCTACGTCTGCCACAGAAACAAAGAACGGAAGTCGTTCAGTAGCTCCCGAAGTTTATTTCATATTCAAGAGACCCGAAGGTGACATCCAGAAAATTCAGAACCACGGCTTACACCTGCTTGGTGAAATTTAAAGAGTTCAAGTCTGAAGTGCCATCAGTGAAAGCAGCGGGTTTCATTACAAATTTGTGATTCATTGTTTGTGATATTTAAACGATAATGCCAAGCTAACGAGGACGATAGTTCGAGACCCTTCATCCATAAAGACAGCTCGAAGTCTTCTGATTAGATCGAGTTTAGTACATCGACAGAATTAATACCTTCCAAAGTCATTGAGAAAATTCAACACTTCCAACAATCCATTGGCGAGTTTAGCATGACAGATAGAAATACCACTCTTTACATGACGCATGTTTCACCTCGTAGAGGTAGCGGACCATGCTAAGTGTTATTGGTGGATGAAATCGCAATTCCAAATGCATTATCGTCCAAATTAACAACTCACAAGACTAGATATGCTTAGCCCATGCCATCGTCGTTGGGCAAACATATACTGAGAGGAATGAGACCGCAGTATGGAAAAAGTGCATGTAGATCACTAAAAAATCGGACAGAGCCAAACAGAAAAAAGAAGCACAAGCCCTTTTGAAGCAAGTATTAATTTTCCTAAAAGGACCGTATGCGACTTTCCAGAAATGCAGAAACTTCAAGACGTATTGGCTGCACGCTACACGTTGAAAGTGTATCCTCAAGTGGTTTTTGGATCTCTCGTGTTTCGAGGACCCGATTTCCCAGATGGAAAATACATTCATATATATCATCATCAAGATTTATTTCTTTTGATATTGTCTGTATCACAGGATTTCTCAGATACCGTTGCTATTGCCAAAAATGTGACAAAGGCTTTACTAGTCGGAGCAACATATTCATTGCAGAGAGACATGCCAGGAATGTTTAGCATCAAAACCATACAATCCTGAAGGAAAGAACAGAACAACAGAAAAGTGCTTGCGAATTATTGAGATTGTGCTCCACTTGTGGACATCTTGTTTAAATCAATAATTCAAAAGGCACAAGTTTATCCAGCAAAGAAAAGATGTAATTCCTGTGACCATATCGTGGTCATGAACATCAATACTGCATCCAAAAATATAAGAATGAAATGGAGGAAGACTCCAAGGAAGACCAGCTCAAGATGAGAAAGAAAAACAAGCTAATTTTATTGTTTTAGACTTTGAATGTATCAAGAGACAGACATTCGCATCCCAAATTTCTGCGTAGTTCATCAGGATTTTGAGAAATATACACACATGAACTTATATTTGTCACTGTCCTAATTGAGAGATTTCTGGGGGACGCGAAAATATATTTCGGGGCTCTCATACTCTTCGCGACTTTGTCGAATGGATTTTAGATCCTATCGACGACACTTCGATCGAAGAGGACATTTAGCGTTGTGGGACTGTCATCGATGTGCTACAGTCATGACTCACAATCTCTCGGAAAATGGTGGACAATGACTTTTGAAATAAAAGTGCCTAATACATTTGGAATGATGGAAATTGCCAAAGGTTAGTTTTGACACTTTTTCAATACTGAAGCTAATCAGCACGTTGTGCTCATTTCAAAGGGAAAAATGCATCAAATTCGTAAACAAGGTAAGGCCTTGAACTTAAATTCAAGTCAACAATATAACAAAATCAGGTAGACACAACCCATAGCCATGACAAAAGTTAGGTACACAAAAACTATACCCTCAATCACAGACAAAGGTCAAGCGCACAATGCAAATTAAATATAAATACCGCTAGGTAAGGTTATAGTAGTGTATCTATAGACACTTCCTTCCCTTTCATGTGCGTTATAGTATGTGTGTGTGTTGTGTTTCTATTTCATCACCCTTCTTTTCTATCGTACCCCCGTCTTGCCTGATAGTATGTTTTTGCGTATGCGTGAAAGTGTATATATTAGCACTTCCTACCCGTTTAGTTGGATGTCAGGGCTATGTGTTTGAATATTAATAAAAAAAGTGGGTGCTGGACTGTAAATTGTGTGTTTGGATATTAATAAAAAAAAGTGGGTGCTGGACTGTAAATTGTGTGTTTGGATATTAATAAAAAATGTGGGTGCTGGACTGTAAATTTTGTTTGGATGCTAATAAAAAAAAGTGGGTGTTAGACTGTAAATTGTGTGTTTGGATACTAATAGAAAAGTGGGTGTTGGACTGTAAATTGTGTGTTTGGATACTAATAAAAACGTTAACATTACATTTTCCCTTGTCCCTGTAAACTGTGGACCCATTTCCCTATCATCATTTTAATATTACATTTTCCATTGTCCCTGTAAACTGTGGACCCATTTCCCCATCATCATTTTAATATTACATTTTCCATTGTCCCAATAAACTGTCGACCCCTTGCTTCCTCACCATTTTACCATTACATTTTCCCTTGTCCCAGTTTAACATGGGACTTTCCCTTGTCCACATATAAGCCCCTGCATGTTAACCTACGGCGTTATATTAATTTCCTTATGTCCCCCAATGCACCCAATACAACTACTCATACTGTGTTATACAATAACCACAGAGTAACCAACCACAGTTATAATTGTATATTGAACATTTCTAATTCGTGTGCCATATTGGATGCCAATCACCATACTATACAGTGAAAACCCACTCTACAATATTGCCACCAAGTGCCTCGGCTTTTTAACAATTCACCATACAATATTGTATATTATTCCAAAGTCAATCAGCTTGGCGGACACACATCCATGTTAAGAGCCCAAAAGATAGTTTCACATACTGGACCCCTTTGTTTTGTTTGCTGTGTTGACTTGCTCGAGTCAATTTAATAACTGTAATCTGCGTAAAAATGTGTTTATTTGTTTTTGCGTAAAACGTAAATTTGATCAGGCTGATTCCTATAGTTATTTCTCTCGCAAAAGATATGCCATTTCCACACGCAAGGCTAGGTTCTATTCGTCTTTAACACATTAATAATTAGACTTCCATATTTCTATAAAAAATACTTCCGTCCCTAAAATAATCATAAGAAAAATCTTTCTGAAACATATTTTAAATTTGGTATTGAAGATAACTGAATCTAGTAAATAACGTATGTGCATACTTCTGTTTTAGTTAGTAAAGAAGACAACTCAATGTTATAATGTCTGTAATGCTACAAGCGTTTAATAAGTAAAAAAAGTAATAACACGGAATGCTTAGAATAGTAACTAATTTACATAAACAATTCGTGCTTGGTATAAACAGGGTCAACTGTTCCCTCAAATTGAATCTGTTTTTGTTGGCAGATTAGGTGTGTTTATATATTAAAGTATCATTATACTAGAGGTGTACAGTATTACCGGTATACCAGTTTACCGCGGTATTTTTTCTGGAGGTATTACAACGGTACTTTTACACTGTACCGGTATTTCGAAAGCTTTAATCAGTAAGGAATGTACGGAAATTCCCGAGTAATCTTGTTAAGAACTTAATGATATTTTAAGTATCTTTTCAATTTACATGAAGAAAAAAAAAATCCAAAAATTATTTAAGTTTTACGAATAAGTTGTATTTGTCACAAATTAATTTATACTACAGCAAATACAATTATATTTATAAACCTTGAGTCGCATTTACGGCACGCACCACGTGTGCCATCATGGCCTCCGAAACCGATGTTATGATATATATACAAGCCAAATCCAAGTTTTGGAATACTTTCTTATTCAACAGGATGATAAATATCATTTTTAAAGCTATTTGTTAATGTATAAAATGTGTTCAGTACATGTATTCCTTCGTAAGTCCGATAATCATCCTAAGATTTTCAGGAGACCATTTGTCTTCTGTTTTATTTGTACGTAATTTCACCTGTCCACTAAATATTTACTCATTTGTTGAGTCAGTGAAATATTTTAACAGGGTGTTAACATCCCACTTAAAGTTTCCCTTTTATTACATTAATAGCGTAGCAAGTTAATTATAGACTTCAGTGTAAATACTTAGTATTTTTTATAACAAGCCCTCTTAAGCATCACACTTTAGTTACAGAAGTTTATTTTCAGCAAATTAAGAAACACATGTCAAATTTGTCTACTACAAGTTACTGACCATTCCATTTTCGAGGGGGGGGGGGCGCCACGGTTTTCTTCAGGTGATAAATTCTATTTTCTTTTCTCTCAAGATAATTCTTTTCGTTTCAGATACTGTGATGGATATAACATAGTATTATTTTGCTATAAATCAGAGCATATTTTTTTCAGCTATGTGAGAGCTAGAAATTAAAATAAAATAAAACCCCAGGCCCAAGGCCCCAGAAAATTATTTTTGGTCCCTAATATACCGTATATACCGCTGTATACCGTGGTACATATCGCAGTATGTTCAAAATATGTTCGTGGTACCCAAATGTATATTATAGGGTATTAGTTCCGTGGAGATGATAAATTAAATAAGAGCTTGAAAACTATAACGAGAACAATGGCAGCAACAATAACCCGACTGTTACTTCCACTAATTCCACACAAACACTAAGAAACAAAAACAAAAACAAATAATAATAATAATAATAATAATAATAATAATAATAATAATAATAATGTGAAGGAAAAAAAAAGCAATCCTCATGATTACCGTGATCAAGATCATGGTAGAATACTATTTTATTGTCAATGGTATGTAGTATTTAAAATCTGCTTCCATCTAATTGTCGCATGCCTTTTGACATAAATTATTGTTCCAAATATATAGTACTAGTGACCTGCGTATTTCCCGGACTATACACAGCAGTGAAAAGATACATACACATCTACTTTGACATATTATAAAAAAAATTGACATTTTGAAACATAAAGAATGCACTATTAAAATCCAGGTTAGGCATGTAAAAAACGTTTGGACTGTCATCTGGACGTTATGGATTTTTATTGTACTCGTCCATGCTGTGTTGAAAAACCTGTTTTAGACTCGACAACTTCTGCGTCTCGTCCAGTGCAGTTTTCAACACAACATAAACTTGAACAAAAAAAATCCACAATATATCACTGCAAAATGGCCTCGTAATTTTCTAGCTTCTCAGTCTGACTCACGTGCAAAGGCACTATTGGATGCGAAAAATTTATATTGGATAGTGAAAAGCTATATTGTACAGAAGGGAGATAAATGCTATTGCTTGATTCCTATAAAAATTCCCTCACAAAAATTTGCCACTTTTATACATGGCTGGGTTCTCTATATCTTTTTACAATAATACTTCCATAGCAAAGACACCCTCACGTTATATATAAAAAATCTTGACAGTTTTAACTGCAACAACAGCAACAATAGCAACAACAGCAACAACTACCACCATACAACAATTACAAATAATAATAACAATCATACTAATCATAATGCAAGATTACTACCGCTTCTGCTGCTGCCACTATTACTGATAATAATAATAATAATAATAATAATAATACGATCGTCATCAGTTGGAATCTGTTTTTTAATATTTTCGATTGTAAGCGCATTAAAATTTTGACATAGCATTTGACGCAAATTATTGTACGTAACATTACCTACGAACAAATGAAAACAATCAAATGAAGAGACTACTACAGCTGCTACCAAAAGTAGTTGGACTGTCATTCAACCCTATATATAATTTCACTGATATACAATTCCAGGACAGCAAATAATCAGAACCGGCCCCGTTTTCACTAATTTTCCCCAAAGATTCCTCGAATTAAGATTTCCGATTATCTAGCGTATGGTTCCTATGATACTGGTAATATTGTGAAACGTAGAGGTCGTAAAATGGATGAACAAAATCAATAATTTCAAAATTGCACACCTGCGATTTTGTTTTTATTCTTGTAAATATTTTTGGGAATCTTCAAATACAAGGAAAGCCTTACATTTTTCTAAGACATTAAAATAGATTCTTTTGAAAAGAATTTAAACATGCAATTTTATATTAAGTATTGATACCAGCAAAATGCTCAGTGCGAATTCACTGTTGAAAACGAATCAATAAGACAAATATTGAAAAACAATCTCAATTTGAGGAAACTGTGTGTGTGTGTGTGTGTGTGTGTGTGTGTGTGTGTGTGTGTGTGTGTGTGATTTGGATTTTTAACGTAGCTTTAACAATTTTTCAGTCATATCGCTACGATGTCTGCAGTGTGGCAGTTTATAGTGATGTCTAGCACTGGGGCATCATGCCGCAGACATGTAGCATGATGTCCCACCCAGTCACATTATCCTGACACCAGGCTGACCAGTCCTAACACTAACCTCTTAATGCTGAGCGCCAAGCGAGGCAGCTGTTAGTACCATTTTTGTAAGTCTTTGGTATGACTCGACCGGGGATCGAAACCACGACCTCCCGCATATATATGGGTGACAGTAAATTATACGATTCTATCTGTGTGACTATGTTAGGTTTATAGATGACTTTTATTCAAAATTCAAGACCATTGAAAATGTATTTCAGTACTTGTGATTATGAAAAATGAGATAACTGAAAGGTAGAAAAAACAAACTTGTAATGATGGTTTAATATTTGTTTGATTACGAGTGGTAGACGAAACATAATCATATGGAATGTATGTTATCAACTTAATATCACTTGTGGTCATAACAACTTAATGAAATAACGTGCTATTGTAGGATTTCATTAAATTCATCGTTTGCTTTACAGTTTCCCGGAACAAATTCCAGACACATCTCAGACTTTAGATTTTTAAATCGTACATTTTTTATTATTGATACCCTTACATGGTTTGTTTTTTTTGGGGGCGGGGGCAGGTTTCATCTTTAGTTACTTCTAAAACCATACATCTTACTTCTAAAACTACACTACTGTAACTAAGGTTCCTGAGCAAATAAAAACATGGCGCTATATATTTTCTTTAATGTCCTGCTTAACGCAAGATACAGAAGTATAGTAATAGGCAGATCTTAAACCAAATGCGGGTTCTAGACCAGAGACCCCAACCCCTTTAAAATAAATATATTCTGACATTTTTTCACCATCTCAGAGACCCCCACCCCAATTTGGAGAGAGAAGATTTGTCGGAGAAAGAATATCCTAGTATAGAAACCTTTTTTGATTGAACATCGCAACTGAAAGTGATAGGTTGGTCAGATGATCCAATGACATTTATTGATAATATAGTTGATGCATTTTTTTGATAATGATATAACACTAACTTAATTCTATGGACTGTGCACAATGGAAAATTACTGGCACTGATTACTATCCATTTTAACCTCATGTGACCGCAATGGAAAATTACTGGCACTGGTTAACTGTCCATTTTGACCTCAATGGAAAATTACTGGCACTGATTACTATCCATTTTAACCTCAATGGAAAATTACTGGACACTGATTACTATCCATTTAACCTCAATGGAAAATTACTGGGCACTGGTTACTGTCCACTTTGACCTCAATGGAAAATTATTGGACACTGATTACTATCCATTTAACCTCAGTGGAAAATTACTGGGCACTGGTTACTGTCCACTTTAACCTCAATGGAAAATTACTACGCACTGATTACTGTCCATTTTAACCTAAATGGAAAATTACTGGGCACTTTAGTTACATATAAACTTATCTCTGAGGACAGTACACACATACAGACGAGCCTTCTCTCTACGTCCAACAGATTTTGTACACCCCGGGGAGAGTGCAAAGGTACACCACCACGTGGTGACATGGTGGGAGAGCGTAATTTTGTTCTGTTGAATTTCGTACCCCCAATTATCTTAGAAAAATTGGTAATCCAGAACCTACCCACCGACATGTGCCTGTTACGGGAATCGAACCACAGACCTTCAGTACGGGAATTCAACATTCCTGCACTGAGCTATGAAATCCGGTTACATGTATACATTCGAGAAATTACTATATACTTACCAGTTACCTGATTTTGAATAGCATTTCATTTTCTGATTTTGGAAATATATATATATATATATATATATATATATATATATATATATATGTGTGTGTGTGTGTGTGTGTGTGTGTGTGTGTGTGTGTGTGTGTGTGTGTGTGTGTGTGTGTGTGTGTGTGTGTGTGTGTTTAATCGCGAAATCTTACATTTGTTCAGAAAAACGAAGCTTTAGACTGCGCTCGTATATGAAGTTGCCAAATGCATAATTTCCAACATTAATACAGCGGCCGTGTGCGACTTTGTGCAGTCTGAAAAATTAATAGTGGTTTTTTTACTAAGCCGTAAAGATTCAGGCATCTAATACAGACAGACAGACTAATACGCCTGGAAATCACCTGACAGACAGACAGACAGGCTAATACGCCTGGAAATCACTTGAAGACAGACAGACAGACTAATACGTCTGGAAATCACTTAACAGATTATACAGCGCCGCTTTATTACAGACAGTCTGAAAATCAATACAGACATAAAGTGCATTCGAACCAATCTATGTTCGATAATCCAGATACGATTTTTAAACAAGCTAGAACGGTATTATCTCCCTTCTCAGTTAAACCGATTGATGTACCTTTTCCTTGAGGCGATACTGGAAATTTAGTCGCAAAAAGGAAATTCTACGTTTACAAGTATAAAAACCATGGGATTTGAGTAAAAAGCGTGTCTGGATTATTAATGTAATGCCCAAGTGCTAAAGGATTAATTCCATTTTTGCAATATCTTTTATCATCAAAATTACTTAGTCCACGTTTTATTATTGTATCTGTCTCGAGTTTGTGAAGATTGGTTCTGATTACATTTGTCTTAATAAAACTGACATTATTGTTTAGTGCGGTTTTAAAATCGTTAAGTTTCATATGTTTTTTTACGTATCCACGAGGAATACCTTTTGCTTTCTTTGTCAGTTTATTATCGTCGAGAATTACAGCATACATTTTACTTCTTAGTCCAACAAACTCTCTCACCGGAACAAACATAAACTCATCTTTCATTTTGCCAATAACTTTTTTATTCGCGTTATCATGAAATCCACTACTTTCTGGACAATCTGATAAATCAAATAGGTCACGGCGCTTGTAAATATCCTCATAGACATCTTCGCATTTTATATTATAAACTAGCGAATCTGTATCAGTAAATAGCAACTCCGAATCTGGCCACTGCTTTTTAGTAAAATTATAGTGAAAGTCGTACATCAGCCACTTTGATATATCAAGCACAGCTGCACCAACATATATTGGTTTATTTAACTTTAAATTTGTCTTTCGTCGTTGTATTGCAACAATTTTTTCATTAAATATTTTCATGCTGACAAAACCATCATTGTTAACTAATTTATTTCTGCGATTTATATCATTTACAATTTCTATCGAAACTCGCTTTCTAATATTCTCCATTGTCTTTCCAAAAACTGAGTTATTCATTAACTTAAAAAAGTTTTTCTCAAAGTCGGTCTTAGCAATGGCACGACGTTTGGTATTTAAGTCAATATAATTTGACATCCACCTAGATTGATTAAATTTTATCACACGATGGACTTTTATCAGAATTAGTCCAGCATCTACTGCTTGTTTTAAATTTTTGTAATGTATCACGTAATTTCTCTTATTTAGCAAATTTGGAACTAACTTATTAACGATCGAATTTTTTGCTGTTGTCATGGCTCGTTGCTCAGGTGATAGTAAATTGTAATCTATCATCATCGATTCTGCACAAAATGGGTAGTCGTTGTGTAGATCATGTAACGAACTAGGGTAATCTCGATCGACTTCAACAAAATAACTGACATTGTTAATTTTTCTAGGTAAATCTTTGTCAGTTTCTTTAAGAAATTGATCTGGAGTTATCCAATGAAATCCACCGCACGGCATTGGCTCTGACATTGCATACCCATACAAATTAATGCAATCTAGATAAATAATATCACTCGACGGGAGATTTTTATCATGATTTTTTAGATATTTATTATTAGCTACTGCATATAGTTTTTGTTATAACACAAATTCCACCTCTGATACCTTTTTCAATAAAATTAAACATATTGACGTCTGTTAAGAGACCTAATTCTATCTTACTTGTTTTTAGTAGAGCGTCCCACGACAGCCCGGGAGCAGAATAATACCAACAAGGATCTAGTCCATAATTGCTGTAGCTTACTCGACAAAAACTTTCAAAAACATCTGCTAGTAATAAAACATCTGTTTTCAAATATAAATCATGATAATCACCAAATGTTTTACAACTAAATTTATTCCAGATATCTTGTGCATATTTGTATTCATTGTCTGACACTTCTTCACCTTTTAGCTGCGAGTAAAATTTGTCTTTGCTAGGCAGAGAAGTTTCATCAAATCTGCTCCAGTCGTCGAGATACTCATACGGAAAGATACCTTTTTTTGTCAGATCGACGTAGTTTTCACCAAAGCAACTTTGCAGATTATTAAAAGTGCTACAACCTTTTACAAGCTCATCTAGCGGAGCTGCCATAAATTGCAGACTATCAATGAAACGTAATTTTCCAAGAGTAACTGACATATACTTTTCAAAATTATTTGGAATACATTTATCTTATTATTTAGTTTTAGTTTAGATTTAATTTCCTCGTTGCCAAAAGCTTCTACAATGATATGACTATCATAGCCGCGAAAGTTATGTAAGACGTCAGGTATAAACTTTGGTGCATGAAATTTTAAATTACAATTATTATGAGCTGCAACACGATACTGACCGGTCAGATGACAATGATCACTAACTTTATCACAGACTCCATTGAAGTCTACCAATAACTTTTCGCAAATATGACAATTAACCGCTTCGTTAAATTCAGGTTGTTCCTTAAATGTTATTTTCATTGGAGCTGTCTTAAATAATTTGTTAGAAATTTTATTAACATCATCTATAAGATTTTTTAGTAACCATACCGCCGGACTTTCAGATTCATTATCTTTACATCTATATAACTTAACCGGACATGAAAACTTATCGTCGACGCAACAAACTACTTTATAAGCTACTCCGCAAGGAACATGTTGCTGTATTTTTCTTGTACTTGATTTATTAGGATTATTTTCAGCCCCAGCCACTGGAACGAGTAGGCACTCAAAATCAGCATAAATAACGAAAGGTATATTTAGCTTATGATCATAATTTTTAAATTTTAAGACTTTTCCTTTGCGCCGGGCATTGTTATTCGTTGAACGTTGATACAGTATTTAAGATGTTCCTGTAGTTTCTCATTCTTAGAAAAACCCTGCAAACATTTGTAACAGAAATATTTCTTCTTTTTATTTTTATTATACTGTCCGCCAACTAAGCCGTTAAAGATTTTTATCCAAACGTAATGTCCTCAATAAAATAATAAATTTATTGTCTTTTGTGCAACAGTCTCTGAAATATATCTTGGGTAAACATTTTCTCGCTCATCTAGTCCGAAAACATTTACTGAAATATTGTTTTGTTTTCCAAACTTTGGTATCTGATTTTCTGCCACTGGAAAAGTTATCCCGTTAAAATCTAGTTCGTCTTTGTATGGCAAATACTTTTCAATTCGGTCACTGTGGTCACTCTGAGGATGTCTCTCAGACAAAATTGACCAACGAAAACATTGATCGTCGTTGTTTTTGACATTTATACAGCATTTTTTGTTTTTAATTTTTTTTGGAAGATCAACGTAAGAACTACCTCGAAGTACGTTATATTTTGCTGTATGAATTAAAACTTCCTTTATCATTTCAAATTTCCAACCTGACCCAGATGAAGTAAATTCCTCCAAGAATTTATTTATTTCTTGGTGTATTTCATCGGCGACTGTGCCAAAATTTGTTCCAGTTAATATTTTTCGTGATTTAGCTGTTAGATATGGTTCTGAAATTTCTCTATCGAAATATGTATTTTCAAAAATTATATCAAGTATATCTTTCTCGATTGCATGTAACTTTGATAAAATCATATGATACTGAACTATTAGTTTGATATTTTTTGTGAGCTGTAAGTTCTTGAGCTATAACTGGTTGTAAAAGATGATATAAATTTGTAGAGTTAAAATTTGCTAAAACATTTCGATTATCAAATTTGTAACTGTTCCCGTAACCTGAAAATGCGGTAGCAATTTGTTCTGTTTTGATAATGCTCTTTTTAGTAATATCGCGCAATTTTAATATTATATATAGTATATCTAATATTTAATAAAAAATTACGTAAAAAATCAATTAGAGATATAAAATCCTTATAGTATAATGACAGAAATTTTGAGATAAATTAGAATGACAGCAGAAGAGCAAGAAACTTATCATGTTCACCCAAAGTACAACTTATATGCTGCAAATGCACTTGGTTCAGTTATCTGCATAAAATCTCAAAAACCTATAGGAAAACCGAGGCCAGCTGGAATGATAATTTCAGTCAAAGGTGATGATATAGATATCACCGAAATGTTTAGAAATTTTTTTATCTATACTTTGTTCTGTGATGACACTCCAGAAGGTCAGCGAGTTTATAGGGTAAATAACTCAATAAACGATGACAATATTGAGAATTTAGCTTTACAAAGTGAGTATCAACCACATCCAGTATTTAATCTATACGAAGCTAACGATCGCGGAATTATTCGAAATATAAGAACATAAAAAGTATTAGAAAAATTGAATAAATATGGGTATCTTATAATTAGGGTATGCGGAACAAAAACAGATTTTGTTAATTATAGATCACACAGATTTGTTTACGAAATATTTAACGGTGTTATTTTAAATAATTTAGTTATTTATCATAAAAATAAAATTGAATCAGACAACCAAATTGAAAATCTCGATCTCGTTACGGAAAAAGAAAACACCAGACGAGGAGATGATGGTGGTATTAGATTTGCTAGATCAATTATCTCAGTAAATTTAGAAACTAGAGAAACAATAAAATTTAAATCAACTTATTCTACCGCAAAACATCTTAAAATTAACCCCAGTTCAGTAAAAGATGTAGCTGATGGTGAAAGAAGATCAGCAACGTCAATGTCAACTTTTGGCAGATTCAGTTTCAAATATGATGATTAATTATATTTCGTAATTCTCTTTTAGTAAGACAGTTATGTGCAAACATCAAAATATCATCGCGATCAAATTTTAGTGTTATAAATGAACTATCATTAAGTTTGTTTTTTTCTGCCGTTGTTAGGAGAATTTTATCAGACTCGCCTTGCATTATATTCACATTAACCAAATATGCACTATAACCCGACAGACATTTTCGAACTACTTCGGCTAGTTCCTTGTAATTTAATATATTAACTTTTTGATGATATTTTACTTCTGGAGATTTCGTTTCGCTGGCCATTATTATTATAAATTAGATAAAAATATATTGTTATATGAACTTGATGAAACGACTTGCTGATATATACTCGGAGATTATATCGCCAGCGACAAAGTCGCCAACGACACAATCACTAACGACAAAGTCGCAGACAAATTTTCTAGCTATAGCGAAGATATTTTGTACGACAATGAAGCCGTCGATGAAGTAGTTGCTGTCGCTGACAGAAAAAATTACAGCAGGCTGACAACTGGACGATATAATGTTAAGTATCACATTGCTAAAAAAAATAATAAAATTTAATTTTACTGTTGCTGAACGACAAATATTTTGGCAGCTTATCAAACCTTTTCTTGGTGTAAAAATAATTGGCCATCAAAGAAATATAAAATATGATTTTATTTTTGTTAAAATATTTAATTTAATGCCAGTTGATAATGCAAGAAAATTACATTTAATTTCGTTATGTAAAACTATCAAATGTAAATCTGTACTTGTAAAGTACGACCAAATTTAGAATAACATTAAATGTATCGCTATATCTTCTCCATTTAACTAAACTTTTGTCGCCGCGCTTTCTAATAACTTTTTCAATAAGAAATACTTCTTTGGAAGTTTTCTGAAGTTCTTGTTCATAAAAACTACCAGTTATAGGCTCACCCAATAAATTCTTCAGCGCGTATGTTACAGGTATTGTTAAAAGTACTTTATCAACAACAAATACTTCTTCGCTCCAGTTTGGAATAAATCCTTTTTCAAATGTTTTTTTTTTTTCGTCAGAGAAATTCTAACTTTATCACCAACTTTAAATTTATGTCTGCGGTACAAGTTTTCATTTGCTAATATTGGATTTTTAATTGCGTCATCTGGCGACATTTTAGTGGTTCGATGTTTCGTGTTATTGTATTCGTCAACAATGTTCTGTAAATTATCAATATATTTAATTGTATTTTTAGCTGTCAAATACTTATGAATTTTTTCGTTTAGCGTGCGATTAAATCGCTCGACGACAACGCTTTTACCTTCATTTCCTGTAACATATTTTTTGATATTATTTTGGAGCAAAAACTGCTCGAACTTTTTATTTAAAAAAATTCTGCTCCGTGATCAGTCCAGATTCTATTTGGTTTTCTTTCTGTAGTTGTTATTATTTGTTTTAGTGCATCAGTTATCGACGTTCCTGTCTTATCTGAAACTGGCACACTAAAAGCATATTTACTAAAAATATCTATGACATTAAAAAGATATTTCTGTTATCGTTAAATTCAGCTAGATTTGACACATCAACTAAATTTATCGCCCAGATATCGTCAACGGCATTTACGACAACTTTACGTCGCGGAAACTTTTCTTTTAGGTTTGTGTAGCTCTAAGGCAAGATCATCATACAATTCCTTTCCAAGCCCGAATTTATATTTTGCTCCAATAAAACCCTGCACCAATTTTCGGTCAACCCTTTCTCGTAGCTTGTGAAGCAGGCCGTTTGCAGGTTTCATATCACGAAGTTCGTCCAGCATTACTTTATCACAGTCTGATTTTGAATTCTCTACACGAACGTTATCAGGACGTTCTATATCACGATAGCAGATATCATGGCGCATGGCTATCGCATCAACTTGATTGTAAGGCTCTTGCCCTGGTAATGGATTATCATTTTCATCTAGTTGTTTATCTAATGGATTATAAGGTCCAGTATATTTATGGCCTGGCAATGTCCAACCGCCTTTTGGTTTCGGCAATTTGCCAATTACTTTATGTATGTCTATGCCTGTTCCTATTATTTCTCTGTTGTTACATTGTTGACAGTATGTGACAATTTTATTTTGCTCAAGACATAAATCTCTGTCAGAATCACAATTACATTTCATTATATATTTTCAGATTTACAATAATAACTTTCAGACATCTACTAAAATAACTTTCAGTCGTCTACTAAAATAACGTCCCTGACAACGTCAGAGCATCCAGCTCCGGACAATTTCCTCAAAAACATACTTTTTCTTTCTCCACAAATTGCGCAAAGACTTTTCAGCATCATCCTGTTGTTCTTTGTTTTTCTGTGGTTTCATTGATATTTTCTGTTTTAGCTTTACATTTAAGACAATATGTTGACATTATATATTTGTAATTTAGATAAAATTAATTGCAAGCTTTACAAAAATTAATTGCAATCTCATCATTGGCGTGAGAAGGATGCTTGCCAAACTGTAAAATAAATTTTAAAAAATCTGAGGCAGAGTTCTTCAAACTCGCGGACATTTGTTTAATGAACATTACGCAATAATATCCACAAGCTGATGTTCCAATAGTTTGAAGTTGATTGGACGAATAATTTATTATTTTACAATTTTTGTTTATATATTTTTTTATTGCGTCGCTCGGAGGAAGTCCAAATGAGTCAAAGTAATTGTTATTATTAACTGCTACCCAATGTGTACCAGATCCGTCATTAAAGTTTTGTATATTTATCACACAGTAACCACCAGCGGACGGCAATGGAATTGCCGCAAGTTCATCTTTTTACTTGTTTTAGCTTATCAAGTATATCAAAGTTACTTGACGCAGGAGATTTTATCTCTAGAGATTTCAACGTCTCGTGCCCGGATAGTTGGTCCTCGTCCTATTCCCAGCAGATTTGGCATTCGACTTCCCGCTACTCCCGCCAGCAACGGTCCTATAAATCCGCCTTTGTTTGTTCTTCGACGTCGCGGTGTCTTTTTTTTCGTTGTCTTTCTTTTTGCTGTTTTTCGTCGTGGCATTATATTTATCAGTCCACATAAAATTAAACTGAAAAGTTAAACTTGCAAAATTACAAGTAATTTTTAACTGAAATTTTCTTTATTCCACTGCCAACAATACCATGACCAGAGACGCTGCCTCTGACGATTCCATGACCTTCAACTGCTTTTTTCGTTGCGCCCGATACTGCTCCAGACGCTGCTGCTAATCCTAATGTACCTAACACCGGCAAAATTTTTGGTAATAAAGTTTTAGCAATTACCGATAGTGCCGGACCAAAGAATCCACCTTGTTTTGCCATCGCAGTTATTTGTATGGCACTTAAATTTAAAACAAAAGGTTTGCCGCGGTTATATTTATTTACTTGTTTTTTGGTTAACAATAATTTTGTTAATTTTCCAGTTTTATTAATAGCGATTTTTAATGAAACCTGCCGTTGTTTAGAAACAGCAGCTGATAATTTTTTAACTTGACCATCAGTCAAATATATTTCTTTTAAAATATATTATGTCATCCTTAATTATATTAAAATTACAGATTAAACAGAACTTTGAGTTTATTTTAAACTTGGACCGACATTTTACCTTCGATAAAGTCGATTGTAACAGATCTATCGCTGATCACTAACGCGTATACATACAACTGTGCCACTGGAACTGCTCCTAATGTCCAAGTAATTTCAATATCAGCAGTTGAAATTACATCTCTTTCATTTTGTTTACTAACATCAAAATAAAATATCGGATAAAGTGTACGAAATTCCTCTACTGATATCTGAGATCCGTCTCCAACGTCCTGATATTTTTGCACTGCGTCGAGCAGGTACACGTAAGGTCTAGTAATATTTTATTAGTGTCATCTGCAAAATTGCATTCCATCGCTCGTTCTGGATATTGTTTTGAATTTATTCTAGCATATATTCGTCTAATATCAGCATTATCAAATATTGCATTATTTTGTTGTTGGTTACCACGTCGCGCTTGCTGCTGAAATACAACAAATAATTGCCGTGGCTTTTGTTCAGTCGACGTTGTTGTAACTCGCCAAGTGTAGTCGGTAGTATTTGGAACTGCCGTTTGATATATTTTATGTTGCTGAATGTAAATCTTCTTTGTATGTTTTTTAAGAACTTCAACTAATTCGAGCGATTTTGAAACTGTCGGCGTTATTCGTGGCATCCATAGCGCAAGTTTATTTATGATAAACTGTACATCAGCTCCGCCTGACCTAAACAGGCAGTCGTTTTGTTCTGCTCGATCTAAGATAAGTGTATGTTTAACTCCACGAAATACTTTATTGTAATCGCGACAAAATCCAAATACTGTACTTAACGGCAACATCATTGTAATTTGACGTGATTCTGCTGCAAGTGCCTTTCTCTTAAAATGACCTTCATTGTAACGTGCATTCCTTACGCTAATTGCATTATTAATCAAATTTAACATTGCAACGCCGTCCGCAGCTGCACCTGGTGGTGTTATACGAAGATTATTACAAGCAGCAATAAGTGAGACTCTTGTAGCATTTGCATCAGCGGCTGCAGCTGGTGCGGATATACCAAAATTAATGGCATTAGCGATAACAAAATCTCTTACAGTTGCAGCATCTGCAGCAGCATCAGCTCCGTGTTTTAATGCTCCTTTTGAAATAAATTCTCCAGATCCTGCTACACCAATTCCAGTATCTTTAAACCACATCATATTAGTTGCAGTTGATCTGGAGTAATCGTCGGAAGATTGCACTTGCAACTTGTAGGTGACTTGAAATATCCTCAACAGTTTCATTGGCCAGTTGATATCTGGCACTTTTAAATAAGCACCAGCCATCATTTATAAGAGCAACTTCTGCGTTAGCTGCAATTGCGACGGTTGGATTAGCTATTGTCATAATCTGGCCGCGAACTTCCAATATTGCTTTGTGTGGCAGCAGAAATACATCTTCGTCTCGAGTATTAAATGTTCTGACACCAGTTTTATTTGGCTCATTAGAATTGTCGTCGAGATATTCAATATACTCAAATTCTGTCACGGTGTCGTCGACATCATAAGTTTCTGCTAAATCGAGATAATTTTTAACAGACATTTTTTATTTATTAGATTATATAAAATTTTATTGTGGCACTGTTACTTTAGATATTAATTTTTGTATAATCTACTCGCCCTTTGGTGATAAAAGTTTTTTTGTTCTTGTTATCATGGCACGTTGAGTTTCTTTTGTTGGAGCGATTTCTGATATAACTTGTTTGATTGTCGGTGGTTTTTCGTCTTTAATTTTATCAGTTATTGTTTGTCCCACCGCAGTTCCAGCAGCAGATGCAGCTCCAGTTGCAGAAGCTTTTGACGCGTCAAGTGCAATTTGGTGCAACTTTATGCGCGATTCCCGGAACATTTTCAATAATTTTAGCAAATATATTTACTAAAAATCCACCAATAATTTTTCTTCGGTAAATTTTTTTTTTGTTTCATTATATCTGAGGTTGCATAAAATTAATAACTTTGTTATTGTGTGCGTAAGTGTAAATAGTAAGTAACAATCTCGTTATTCAAATCCAGCTGTCGTCCAGATTGATCTGTCAATTGCATATTTATTGTTGTTGTTTGATTTTCAACATTTAGCGGATAATAAATAACTTGCCGCGGACTAATTTGCATGAGCGAGCCCGGTGGAACATCTGGCGAAAAACTATATATTGTTTGTCCTTTACTACCCTGGGCTGAGTAAGATCCAGTTGCAATGGAGCAATTTATCAATATTGTGTTTACATCGGTTATATTTACAGGCAAATCACCATCATACGTTATAGTTTGTTCTGCTACATATCCATATTGCTTGTGAGTAAATCCAATCAGCGACGCTATTCTTGTTGCTATGAAAAATCTATTATCAAATTATTTTTTAATGTTATTCTATCGCGTAATGTGTTATAATTCGGTACCAGTTCAAAACTGTCTGAAACTCCTCCATTTTTCGTTATTAATTCGCGTATCGTCTTATTTAAATCAGTTACGTTGTAGGCTCCTTGCGGAATTTTAACTGATTTCCACTTAGGTCCTGGAGCTGGAGTTAAAATAAAATCAAATTCATCATTGACACCAGTTTTCACGTTAGCCATGGAATGCCAACATGTACATGAAATTAGTCCAATTTCATACTGTTTTTCAGTATCAAGTTGTATTGGCGGAATATAATTTATTGAAAAATATGCGCTATCTTTAGCGTTAGCTATCGCGTCCGTACTAGAGTCTAGTAATAATGTTGTTGACATTGTTATTTATTATATTTTTACAAAATTAACATTTACAAAATTAACATTTATAAAATTGACATTTACAAAATTAAGTCACTGTGTAAAGTTTCGTATTCGTCAGATGTTAATAAATTTTCCGATCTTAAATGATCAAGTATATCAATAATTTGATGTCAATTTCAGCGCCAACATTTCCAGCTTCTTTTGATGATATCAACAGCATTAATCTGCCTATCATTTCGGCAGTTGATGTATATATTTTTACACCGGTTCCAGTTTTTTCTTTTTCCATTTTCTTAATACGATTTTTATCATATTGATTAAAACATTTTTAAAATCAGACTTTTTCTCCCTAGGTTTCCCAGTCATATAATTTGCTGCAGCAGATTTAAAGACATCAGCAATAACACCATCTCGGGCTTTATTGTAAAGTTCTGTGAAATCTTTTTCTTCAGCTTTATCAATTTCATCTAAAGCTTGATTGCCATCTTTAGTTATCTTACCTAATAATAATATTAAACCATCATATTCATTTTGTGACCATTTACCAACATTATCAACATCTTTAATATTATTTTCTTTTATAAAAGTATCATAATCTGATAAACCTATTTTTTCTTTTAACGTTTCTTTAAAATTTTTAATTTGCTTCCTTCTTTCAGTTTCCGCTGGTGATATAACTAGTGGTTTTTCAATCTCTGGTCTATCAGTTCTAAATATACTTTTTAGTTTTTTAGTATCTTTTATGCGATTTTCATCATTTATTTTAAATTTCATATAAAAAAAATCCCAACTTTTACCAAACACTGTGTATCTATTTTCAGTAGCTGTTCTTTGAAATACTCCTGCAACAGTACCAGCTCTAATATTATCAGAGAGTCGCGACATATGTTCTTCTTCATTAGTTGTTTCTAATTCAGCATTAGACGTAAAGCCATCCATAATTATTTTATCTAAATCATTAATAAGTTTATCATATCTTTCTTTTGGCCAAGTTTTTAATTTATCAATATCTTTAATATTATTTTCTTCTATAAAAGTATTGTATTTGGATTTTGTTATTTTACCATGTGCTTTTTCTCGATAAAATCGTCTTTTTTCGTCAATATTTAAAACCCTTACTGCTAACTCTCCAATTTCTTCTTGCTCTTTTTCAATATCCTCTAATTTTTCTGATAATTTTCCCAAAACAGTCCAAATCTCATGTGAAGTTAATTCTGCTAATCTTCTTTCAAGTAAAAGTGGATTATTGATCAGCTGATTTAGTTCATTTCGTCTCGCAACAGGATCAGCAATATTTGCTACAAGTGCTTCGTCTAATTTTCTTCTTTCTTCGTCAGATCTAGCAACAATTTTTGCGGCAGCTGCTTCTTGTTGTTCTTTAACCAATCCGATTAAACCTTTTTCCTCTAGTCGCTTAAGTTCTTCTTCTGACAGCGGTTTAGTTTCAGGTTGTATTCCAAGTAGTGCCTCAGTAACTGGTTTGAGAATCGTAGCTGTTGCTTCTGCAGCAGTTATTTGTCCACGTCGTGCTTGTTGAATCATCTGCCTAAGTTCAGCTTTAGACTGAACAAGTTTTTTTAGATTTTCTATATGTTTTTGGTACTTTGCTTGTCTTTCCATTTTATTATATATAAATTTTATAAAATTAAGACTATCGAAAACAAAAACTTACTGCAGATAATTTTCAATACAACAGCGAAACATTTTAGTTGGATCATGTGTAAGTTTATCAAATAAGAAAAAGTTATATTTATCCGCTGTCGCCTTATGATATAATTCAATAAATTTATCTTTTTTTACGTCGCCACAATGCTCGTTTGCAATATTTCTAACGTAAACATTGTCCAGTCCCGGAAATAATATAAAACAGCCAGTATTTCGCCGAATAAATCTGTCAACATTATAAAAACCTTGGGCTAAATAAACAGAATTACATTTCTTATTACGCGACAGGAAAAATATGATCTTATTTTATTCATCTCTACATTATTTAGCGGAATATCGTCAAAAACTACTATCTTATGCTCGGACGAATCAAGTTGATTAACTGGAACAAGTTCTTCTGGTTGTTTTATAATAAAAAAATCTTCACCAGCATCAAGATCATCACGAAGTTTGTTATTATATTCGCTTAGTAGCTCGTACTTATTTTGCTGTGGATTAATTGTATAAATATAAACTCGATCGTAGTTAAAATTATCTCCAAGAAGTAAATTCATAAGCAAATTTGTTTTTCCCGATCCAGTTCGTCCAACAATAAAATAATGACAATCTGGAAGTTCATTGTTATGTTTTTGTTTCACCAACCGCTCTGTATCAAAATTTAATATCGGTGACTTTGCCATTGTTTGTTATATAAAAATTGTCAGTCAATAAATAAAGAATGAGCTATTATACAAAATTTGGAACAACATTAGGAGATTCATCAGCTGTAAGTACAGCAATAACAAACGGTAAGGTTGATTTAGCGGGTTATCTAAAAAAATCTGGCGACGCAATGACAGGAAACCTGTCTATGTCAAATCAACGAGTACTAGGTTTAGAAACAGCGTATCCGCCAATAAATGTTAATAACACACAAGCTGTTAGTTATGAACAACTAAAATCCGTCGACGGTAATAAACTGGATAAATCTGGCGGAACTTCAAGCGGTAACTTAGATATGTCAAAGAAAAAAATTATAAATTTAGAGACTGGATATCCACCAGCAAACTTAAATCAAACTCAAGCGGTAAGTTATTTACAGTTGAAGTATGTGGATGATAACAAACTTGATAAAACCGGTGGAACGGTTACAGGTATTATTAACAGGTCAGGTCGACGAGTGTTAGGTTGAGAAACTGTATATCCGCCAGCAGATGTTGATAACACACAAGCTGTAAGTTATGCGCAACTAAAATCCGTTGACGATAATAAACTTAGCAAAGCCAGTGACACAATGACAGGTAACCTGTCTATGTCAAATTCAAAAATAACTGGACTACCAACAACCTCGCCACCAGCTAATGATACTGATGCTGTTAGTTATGCTCAGTTAAAAGAAGAACTTACCCCATATTTTAAGAAATCTGGTGGATCAGTGACAGGCAAATATAAACATGAGAGACAAAAAAATAACTACGACATATGTTCCAGTTAACATAATGATCTGACAAATAAAGCGTGTGTTGATAGTCTGTCTGGTGGCATAAAACGAACCAAAAATAATGTTGGGTATATTCCAATACTTTTTAAAGCAACTGACAACTGAGTTGGGTTTGAGGTAAGCGCATCAGCATATTATCCTGAAAATTATCCTTATTACGCTTTCTCTGATAGACACGAGTGGACGACTAATGGAGAAGTTGAAAATTTTTGTATCAAAATTAAATGCCCTACTGCAGTTGATATTTGGCAATTTCATTTGCGCGGCAGATTAAACTCTAGTGTTGGTCGAATTTATAATTGGCAATTGGAAGGATCAAACAATGATATCGACTGGACAAAATTATATAGTACAGCAAATACGCATATTACAACAGCACAATATTTTACAGTCCCGACAGAAAACACTGTTAACAAGTGCTTATGTTTTCGAGTTAATGTTTTTGCTGCTGAACATTCATTTCCATGACTAACAGCATTTCAAATATATACACTTGATGATCAAATATGATCATTGTGAACAAATTTAATCTAATGCTATAAAATAATGTCGGAACCACCAATTATAACTGTTGCTAGAGAATTTTATGATAATATTTTTAACCCAGAAAAATATATTAGGGACGCATCATTAGCGGCACGTGCGATAAATACTATGAAAAATTTTAAAATTCCAATGATAAATTCCCCATTATTAGAAGGAGAAAAAAATTTTGCTCATGTTATACATATGCGCAGACCACAACTGAGAGAAGCATTAGGAAACTTTGATATTATAAGCGGATACTGTCATCCTGATGATTGTCTGGAAGAACAAAAACAAATGAACGATACCTATGATCGTCTAGACAAACTATCAGAATCTAGGATAATAGGAATAAAAAGAAACAGGAAGTTATATAGTAGTTTTTCAAAGCGAAACATTTTTAAGCATCTCGGTATGTACTACCACGACAAAGAAACCCTAATTAAAATCGTTACTATGACACCAGACACGGAGTTGATTATTAAAGCGTACTCAAACGCAATTTTGCCAATGATACGTAGAAAAGACCCAGAATTTAATCCGATTATTGTTGATAGGTCTCTAAAAATAATCAAAGATTTTGACAATGAAATTAATTATCTTCGTGATATTGAGCGAGAAATTTTTTTTGATAAAGTCAGACAAACAAATTTGGAAGTAAAAACTGATTCTTATTACGACATAAGTGAAGAAGATGATGTTCCATTACCAAAATTTCACGTTAAATCAGATAAGCTTGGTATTAAGTTATATTGATGAAACAAAGCGATTACAGTAATTTGGTGAATGAGACAGATTTATATGAACTTGAAGTAGGAAATACTTTTGACTCATACACTAGGTTAAACAAAAATGAGGTACTAACAGATGAACGATATAAGGATACCTCGTCAGATGTTTATGACAAATACAGAATTTTTATAGCTGATCCTAACAATAATAAAGTTCGTGATTTTCTTGATTCAATTGCTGGTACCAGAACTTTTGTTTTTGTATAAAATATTGTATAATGAAAAAACGTATCATCGATTTCAATCATATTTCAGAAGAAATTCCAAAACAAGCTGTTGACGCACTAGTACAATATTATAAATTTTATCATAAAAACCTCTGGTGTGTAAAAGAATGTTATAAATACTACCGTAGAATACTTCGAGTAATATCATATTTGGCATTGTTAATGACTAGCTCTGGTATAATCTCAAGTGGAGCATTATTAAATCCGTTTTTGTTAATAATATCTGGTGTCGGTGTCTCTCTTTCAACAGCATGTAAAAAGATTGAACCCAAACTTGAAACAAAAAAAATTCTTGTAAAATAGCAAGCATAACTTACAAAATATTACTTGATCAGATACGATCTTACTTGCGAGGTGTAAAATATGATATGGACGATTTAATACGCGAGTTTCGTATTATTGACAGCATGTTAACGGATATCCTACCAATGAGAGACAGCAGGTATGAAAAAGATTATCATAAAATATGGTTACAACAGTAGATGTTTAGAAATAAATATAGAGGTCTCCAATTTTTTTGTAGAGTGGTGGGGTCTCTGATCTAGAATCCGCACTTGGTTTAGGATCAGCCTATTACTATACTGAAAAAAAAAAAAAATATTTTATCACCAAAAAATTAATCCAGCAGGTCCTAATATTTGTTTTGGAGTCCTGGTCCAGAATACGCATTTGGTTTAGGATCAGCCTATTACAATACTACTGATACACCTTGAAATTACGATAGTTAATAATCTATCGCTCTTTCTTTTTCGGTATGCACAATAATTTAGATAATAAAGATTATGCATCCCTTAATTCCTCTTATCAACTTTTTAATGGTGATAATTCTCATTCTGGAATTTTTTTTCAGATCCTAGTTATTTGTCTTTAAACTAGTCTTGTAAATGTGACGCTATGTCTCGATTTCTAAAATACCACCAAAACTCTGCATGCCTTTTAACGATATTCAATTGTTTTTGATTTGTTTGATTTGATGCCACTTAAAGTTTCCACGTGGCATTAATTGGCACCCATCCAAGATATTCAAATTGTTGTTGTTGTGGTACATAATTAATGCCTTTAGTATTTACATAACGCATTATCCATCACTACTGAATTGTCCATCTCGTCCAGGTGGTACAATTTGAACTCCTCTATTTGGTACCACTGTACTTCCTCATCAAATTCCCTAATCATTCACCAGTAACATAACATAGCATAGCATCGTAGTAATTCTGATTTTGCTTTTCTTTATCAAAGTACCATCACGAACTAGTCTGCGTATACTGATATAACGTGCTGGATCTGTTTGCAATGATTCATAGTCATAAACTCTTCAAAACTATCGCACATTAAAATATCTTTCTTCACATAGGCGTTATGTAGATCACGAACAGATTTCACTTTAAAATGCTTTGTAACATCTGCACAAATTGGTAATCATCATCTGAACTTCGGATACTGGAATACAATCTCTCGATTGGTGGTAATTTAGTTTTCTTGACCCTTTAAAAGTCACGCATGTACTCGGAAGCACAGTAGCTCATGTGGCAGAGCATCGAACTCCAATGGTAGTGGGTTCGGCTTAGCTTTCATTCCTCGGAATGATAGAGCCAATAATGTAATATAAGTGCAGTTTAAAACAAGAAAAAGAAATAAAAATTTGTATTTACCCGTACGGATGAATGTCTTATGATATATTTTGGTTACATAAAACAAAAATGTTTTCTGATTTCAGTAAATTTATCATCGATTAGATTCTTTTCTTTCCAAGCTGTTCAAAACGATTATCTCATAATTCTAAAGCTATTTAGAAATCTGACTGTCCTCTTTATGACCACTACTTCACTATCATCCTGTTCAAACATATCCACTATAAAATCCCCACTGAAAGGAGTGTATTTTCAACAGTACTTGGTATTTTCTTCACTTCTTGATCCCAACGGTTATTAACTAAGGTCTTGATAAGTAGATGATAATGATATCTGTCCAACATCATGGGCAAAGAATTATAGGTATATGGGTGTTCTCAGTTAATGATAGGTTTATGGGTGTCTATAATTTTGTACGGTTATATTGGTGTATACAATTTATTATTGGTATATTGGTATCTATCATTTATTATAGGTATATGGGTGTCTCTAATTTATTATAGGTATATGGGTTTCTACAATTTAGTATGGGCATATGGGCATTGTGATAAATTCTGGTATTATAAAATATAAGTAGTGTGTGGTTCAATTAAACATAATTTTCACACGTCTCAGCATTAAATATTAGATTTCAGTGATTGATATGTCTTTATCAATTGTCAACAAAATGGGATATATTTTAATACATGCATGAAGAAATAAACGACTTGTAGGGTTGCTAGGCGCAATAAATAACTGTAAAAATGTTTTAATATCACGTTTAGTGATTTTGGATTATTAATATATTGTTAATTTGGGCGATTGAGATTGGCACTTACTTCGTACGGGTTTGTCTCCCGTTGTCAATGTTGGTACAAATCGGTCTTTTTGGTCGTTGTGTTTTGGCCTCGTTTAAATCCTCTCAAACTATTTAGCGTAGTATATTCGTTTTCTGAGATAAAGAGTTAAGTTCTGATGTGAATATATTCACATCAAGTGTCCAAATATATAGTAATTCCACTGCCAAAATACTTGTGTAAGTGCGAATAACAATTCACCCGCCATCATACTTTCGAGCGTTTCTAAGGTGTTGTTAAGTATCATTCGAACTACTCGTGTGTTTCCCTCACGCACTTACGACCAAGGTTTTTCCCATCAATCTCTGCGTAAGACCAATGAGTCTCAAGGGTATAAATACCAGTCGTGTGCCGTGTTCTGGCAGACGCATTCTGACCGGCAGGGACAATATATGTGTAATAGGAGAACTAGAGAGCTAATACGACCGCGGTATGCTTACAAAAGAGATCGCATTATAACAATACAAACCATTACAGACGATATAATATTCCAAATGATATGAAATAAACCTACAATATATTCTTCAGTGTTGAAGATCGATGCTACCGTAGAATTAACGGTCCAATACTACAGTAGCGTTATTTAACTGATTGCCTACATCTATATTGACTCGAGTGATAAAACAATAACCTATTCTGCTGTTATATAATTACTGCATATGGAAATTCAAATAGATACATATATCAAAATATCAGGACTGTTGCTACGGTAAATAACTAAACACGCATAGGAGGGAGCATTCATTGTAATATTTTTACAGGGAGTATTCATTATTTCCATTTTACATTAACATGACATTTAGTTGGCTACAAAGAAGAAAAACATTTCTAAATTTATATTTCAAAGTATTGGTGCATTCTGGACCATAACAATTCTCACTGGGAAACTCATTCGAGTGGTATCGTTTTTCATGTGTTTTATAATTCAATTTGTTTCGGGTTGTACTTTTCCCTGAGAAATACATTAATCGTTTTTCAGCGAATATATTATTAGGTACTTTCTTAACTTTACACTGAGCCACACATTTATGTAAAGAAAGAATATTAGGTATTATCAATTCGTTTGGACCTATTTCAGAGTTTTGACATTACGATTTCATTATTGGTCCGTTCATATTGTGCAGTTAATATTCACTATTACTAGCGTTTATTAAATTCTTGAAACTTAAATAGCTTTCCTGTCTTGTGATTAAAATCCCAAGTTGACATCTAGTCAAAGCTGACCTTATACCGAAGTAAAGCTCTGGACGTTACAATTTTTGGTGGCAGCGTTGAGGATCGCTGAATCAGTGCTTACAGTATCTTTATTAAGTGCATCATCAGACTTTGATTCAGGATGTCATCAAGGGAATCATCACCTGCTGATCGGGACCCTGCCGGTGGAATATGTCTCCCACCTTCCCGAGATATGATCCCAGCGTCATCAAATGGGGAAGTCTTAATTCGTCATCAAAGTCCTAGCGACCCAGATCGGGAGGTGGTTAATGAAGCTGAATATGAAACTATAAGTGAGGATGAGGTCTTGTCAGCTATAAGGGAGGAATTAACTTGTGTACGTCAGGAGGTGGAAGAACTTCGCAGAAAAGAACAAGAACGGCATCGTTGCGCCATCTATGATCATGGTGAGGGAGATAGTTCCAGATGTGTTGGTGATAGACACGAACAATATTCTTCTCCGTGTGAAAATGTCAATAGTAACTTTCAGAACAATATGAGACAGCCACCAAGGGAGGTGCGCGGTCGTATATCCAGGCAAAGAGGAGAGGATGAAGCTCATATTCCTGCTGGCTTCTATCCCCGCGGTCGATAGCCTGCTACTTATGATGGTACTTCCAGTTGGAGGGATTACCATGTGCACTTCGAGATGGTTAGTCAACTAAACTGGTGGGACGATAAAAACAAAGCCCTTGAATTAGCAGTCAATCTGAGGGGAAGTGCTCAGACTGTTTTGAGCGACCTTAGTCATGAACAGAGAAGGAATTACCATGATTTGGTTACAGCCCTTGCTGCGCGTTTTGAACCCGATAACCAGTCAGAGCTCTACAGACTTGAAATGAGGCACCGTCAACGTAAGCGAGGGGAGTCACTGAACCAGCTAGCGCAAGATGTGAAACGCCTAGCGAACAAGGCATATCCAGCAGCACCGGTAGGAGTTAGGGAGCAGTTGGCCCGGGACTGCTTTCTAGATGCCCTTAATGATCCAGAAATGGAGTGGGCAGTGCATCAGGGAAAAACCAAAGTCCATGGATGACGCAGCTCATCTGGCTTTGGAGTTCGAGTCCTTCCGATCCGGACGGAAGGTGAAACTCGGGGTGAGGCCACACACAATGAGGATGCATGATACTGAATCGGGAGGAGCCAGTTTTGACACCAACTCAGGGCCCAGAGTTGGTGGTTTCGGAAGTTGGAAAGCTTCTGAAGGATATTTCCGGTAGGCTGGACGCCTTGGAGAAAGCAGGTGCACATGCCTCTAGCTAATACAGTAACTACCAAATCAGCAACAGCAATAACAGCGTACGTCGAGGAGCCCATCGGCGAAAAGGAAAACGTCACTACTGTCATCAGGAAGGCCACTGGAAGAAAGAGTGCCCTCTACGTAATACGAAAGGTGCACAGGCCGATTCCAGGAATGGACCAAGTTCTCATCGGAGAAACAACAGAGCTGATTCCACGTCATATGAATCCCAGGGAAACGTGAATTAGCTGAAGTACCGGCCCAAGCTTCAGCTGGTGGCAATGAAGGGCCAATATCTAGGATAAAAGATATATGTTCCAAACATTCAAATAATGGTCTTTATATTGAAGCTGAAATTTGTGGTGTTCAACTTTTGTGTTTGTTGGATACGGGATCTACTCTTTCTGTGTTGCATCCAAACCAGTTTCTAGCTATTCCAGAAGAAATTCGACCATCTGTCGAAAACGAGAATTTTCAACTTAAAATGGCAGACGGGGGTTTAATTCCCATACAAGGTTGTGTTACCCTACCTATTAAAATCAATGGAAAAGTGTTCCATCACAGACTTGTCATTGCCGACATTCAAGCACCTATTGTGTTGGGTTATGACTTTCTCTTTGAGTATGAGTGCAAAATTGATGTAGCGGAAAGGAAACTCTTTATAGGTGGAAATTCAGTGCAATGTTTGCTTGAAAGTGATTTACCAAGAGTGTGTAGAATTACCATCATGGAGAGTGTTGTTGTTCCGGCTGGTACAGAGATGATTGTTCAAGCAAACATTTATGGTAAATTTGGATATTCAACGATGGCAGTTATCGAAGCTGACAACTCCAAGCTTTCAGAAAAGGGTGTTCTTGTTGCAAGATCTGTAGTGGATCCCAGTTCTGGAAAAGTGCCAATACGTGTAGTAAATATTTCTGATCAGCCCTGCAGAATTTATCGATGTACAAATGTAGCCTCTTGTCCCATGATTGACAAGATTGTTACATTAGACCCTATACAAGAGCCATTGACAACTGAACTCAGTAATCCTGATGTGAGAGCTGGCGACGATTTCAACACTACCCTTCCAGAACATTTAGCCGAGTTGTGGGCGAGTTGCAAAGAAAATCTAACAAAGTATAAACAGAAAGAAGTGCACAGACTGCTGTGTGATCATGTTAGAGTTTTTGCAAAAACAAAGGAAGATCTAGGAAGAACAGATCTAGTACAGCATAAGATTGATACAGATAATGCTACGCCTGTAAAATTACCCCCAAGGAGACTACCACACTCCAAACAAGAGATTGTTGAAGTCGAAGTGCAGAAGATGTTGCGTCAGGGTATAGTTCAACCATCCAAGAGTCCTTGGAGTGCTCCAAATGTACTAGTAGAACGCAAGGACAAGTCACCTCGCCTTTGTGTTGACTACCGCCGTTTAAATAGTTTGACTCGCAAAGACTCTTTCCCTTTGCCGAGAATTGATGACTCTCTGGACGTACTTAGGGAATCCATTTGGTTCTCAACCCTTGACCTTGCCAGTGCATACAATCAAGTTGAAGTGGTTCCAGAAGACCGAGAAAAGACTGCCTTTTCCACACAATGTGGACTTTATGAGTCTAAAGTTATGAGCTTTGGACTGTATAATGCCCCAGCTACGTTTGAAAGACTTATGGAACTTGTCCTTCATGGCCTCCACTGGAAAATCTGCTTGATTAACTTAGATGATGTGATTGTGACTGGAAAATCTTTTGATGAACATATCACAAGTTTAAAAGAGGTACTCTCTCGTATAGAAAAAGCTGGCCTTAAAGTTTCTCCCAATAAATGCTGTTTCTTTAAGAAAGAGGTGACATTCCTGGAACATATAGTTTCCGACAAAGGAATTTCTACTGACCCAAAGAAAATTGAGGCTGTCAAAAACTGGCCTCAACCCAAAAATGTACGTGAAGTTCGTAGTTTTCTTGGTCTGTGTTCCTATTACAGAAGGTTTGTCAAAGATTTCGCATCAGTTGCAAAACCACTTCATAAACTCACAGAAAAACAAGTACAGTTTCGTTGGACTAAAGAGTGTCAAACCGCATTTGAACAGTTAAAAACATCACTTACTTCTGCGCCAATTTTATGTTATCCATCTACCAGGCAACAGTTTATTCTTGATACAGATGCTAGCGGATGCGGCATTGGCGCTGTTTTGGCCCAAGTTCATGAGGAAAGAGAGCAAGTAGTAGCATATTTTAGTAGAGTTCTCAGTACAGCTGAAAAAAAAAAACTGTTGTGTTACCCGTAGAGAACTGCTTGCAGTCATTGAATCTGTGAAACACTTTCATCATGTATATGGAGTTCAGTTTACTGTGAGAACTGATCATGGTGCTTTAACATGGCTGTAAAGATTTAAAAACATTGAAGGACAAATGGCTCGTTGGATTGAAATTCTCAACGCCTATGACTTCAGAATCATTCACCGTCCTGGCAAGCAGCATCATAATGCCGATAGTCTGTCAAGAAGACCATGTGAGATGTGTAATTATTGTGAACGACAAGAACTGAAAGATTCTTTTTGTGATCCTAAAGAGGACCATCCAGAAACTGATAAATTTCCGATGCGTATAACTACAAGAAGTCAGTTAAACACCAAAGAAAATAAACAGGAACTCTCAATTCAAAATGTGGCGCAGCCGCACTCCAGTCGTGAAAAACAGGAGACGCCTGGAGAAATATTTTGCAGTAATTGGCATGATAAAATATCCAAAGAAGAAATCATAGCTGCTCAAGCTCAAAATGAGACTTTGTCAGCTTTGCATGATTGGAAAACTGTAAACAAGCGTCCCCTATGGTCTGAAATTTCAAATCTTTCACAAGAAATGAAAACATATTGGGCTCAATGGGATCGGATCATACTGAAAGATGGAATTCTGTATAGGGTATGGTGGGAGGACGTAACAAATAACATTAAACATCAACTACTGGAACCAAAATGTTAGCAGCAGAAAGTTCTAAAAATGTTGCATGAAGATATTACTGCTGGTCATTTAGGAGTGTCTAAAACTGTAAACCGTGTACGTGATAGGTTTTATTGGGTTGGATATAAAGACGATCTTGAAACCTTCTGTAGAAGCTGTCGAAAGTGTCAACCTCGAATTCCACCCACGAAAAAGTCAAAAGGACCATTACAACAATACAAGGTTGGTACTCCTCTTGAGCGAGTGGCACTTGACATTCTTGGCCCTTTACCGGAAACTGAAAGTGGAAATCAATTTGTTTTGGTCATACCGGATTACTTAACCCGTTGGGCTGAAGCCTTTCCATTATCTAATATTGAAGCGAAAACCATAGCAGAAACATTTGTATAGGAATTTATTTGTCGCTTTGGAGTGCCTTATCAGTTACACACCGATCAAGGTCGACAATTCGAATCACCAGTCTCTCAAAACATCTGTAATCTCTTGGACATTCACAAGACCAGAACCACCACTTATCATCCTCAGAGTAATGGGTTAGTTGAACGTTTCAACAGAACTTTGACGTCTATGCTCACAAAATATGTATCTAAAAGTAAGGATGATTGGGATCAACATCTTCCTTTAGTCATGCTTGCATATCGATCTTCATGTCATGACAGTACAGGAGTTTCTCCCTGCAAAATTATGTTTGGACGAGAGGTGTCCCTACCAGTTGATCTTTTATTTGGTCTATCACCCGCACAATATGAACAGAATCCACTCGATTATTCGTATAACCTGAAACTAAAGATGAACGAGTTACATGATATTGCGCGCAAAAATATGAATAAAGCCGCCGACCGACAGAAACGTAATTATGAACACAACATAGGATTGCAAGCCAAATACAGTCCTGGTGATAAGGTCTGGTATTTCAGTGGACGACGAAAACATGGACATGCATCAAAATTGCAAAACTATTGGGATGGCCCATGCACTGTCGTTAAAAATTGCTCTGATGTGGTCTATAAAATAAAACAGCCTGGAAAGTCACAAGAACTCTATGTACATTCTAATAAACTAAAACCGTACTATGCTAAGGACACTCAAATCAATTAAAGATTTAAAAAAAGAAAAAAAAAAACACGCTTCATTTTAAAATTAGTATAAAGTAGGACGTGGTTCAGTGCTGAACAGTTTGAATAATGCTGTTTTTGAATTCAAGTATTCCCAAATGATACCACTCGGAGGGGACAATTTTTGAAATAGGATTTAATTAACAAATATTATAACGTGTATATTACACAAATGAATTCATGATCAGAGGCCCATATGTCATTCTGTTTCGCAGATGTTCTGGTGCAAAGACTCACGCTGTCCAAAGAGATTCTCCACCGCGACCCAGAGAGAGCGGCACTGGCGGGATGCTCACGGGCCAGTCAGAAACTGTGGAGTGTGTGGAAAGTCCTTCCCGACCAACAGGACATATCTGTTGAAGCAGCACCCTCAAAAGTGTCACCCTGATGGTGGGAGATCTTCGGTAATAGTTCCACCATGCCCCAAGGAGGCCACGAAGTTGTGGAAGGATACAGAAACTGTGAGGAGACTTCCGTATCCTTTCCCCAACACCAAAAGCATACTAGCGGAGAGCCATACCACTCAATCACAGGGAAGGCCATGCATTTCACTGATTGCCTGTGATACCGCTGCAGAACCTTCCATCCCTCAACGCATAGAAAGTTTGACAGATTTCCCTGAATCTGCTCTGGTACCAATTTCTCATCCGGAAGAAACAGCAGCACCAGGTTCACCTCCTCAGTTTGACGTACCGGATTTGGAGATTCCATCACAAATAGTAGAACAGGAAAAATTATTCCCCCATCCCCCTAGGAGACCTGACCGCATGATGCCACTGAGAAGTTGGACCACGTCAATACCACTGGAACCGGTAGAACCACCAGTAGGGCGTCTGTATGAAAATCTACACAGTGACCCTCGTGTCTTCTTCGCAGGTGCCCCTTCCTTAAACTACACTGGGATTGCGGCCGATTTACTGCGCCCAATGAGGGATCGAGCGTTAGTGTGCCCAAACAGGGAAGTTCGCCATGTCCCAGAGGGAGTGGCAATGATCAGACGAACTGAAAGGGCTTACCTACCTACTGGTGAAGTTTATGAACTAAACACCTCATTCCTGCTGGACCCGACCTACAGGATACGACTGGAAACTGGCACAATGACTGACGCAGCACACTCCAGACAAACTGTGGACACTGCACTACAGTGTGACATCATTCAGTTTAGGTTATAACAAAATTAATATTAAGTTCATGGAAGAACTCATTTTTTTTAGAGGTGGATATTGTGATAAATTCTGGTATTATACAATATAAGTAGTGTGAGGCTCAATTAAACATACTTTTCACATGTCTCAGTTACTAGTAGGGTTGCTAGGCGCAATAAATAACTGTACAAATGTTTTAATATCACGTTTAGTGATTTTGGATTATTAATATATTGTTAATTTGGGCGATTGAGATTGGCACTTACTTCGTACGGGTTTGTCTCCCGTTATCAATGTTGGTACAAATCGGTCTTTTTGGTCGTATTTTGGCCTCTTTTAAATCCTCTCACACTATTTAGCGTAGTATATTCGTTTTCTGAGATAAAGAGTTAAGTTCTGATGTGAATATATTCACATCAAGTGTCCAAATATATAGTAATTCCACTGCCAAAATACTTGTGTAAGTGCGAATCGCAATTCACCCGCCATCATACTTTCGAGCGTTTCTAAGGTGTTGTTAAGTATCATTCGAACTACTCGTGTGTTTCCCTCACGCACTTACGACCAAGGTTTTTCCCATCAATCTCTGCGTAAGACCAATGAGTCTCAAGGGTATAAATACCAGTCGTGTGCCGTGTTCTGGCAGACGCATTCTGACCGGCAGGGACAATATATGTGTAATAGGAGAACTAGAGAGCTAATACGACCGCGGTATGCTTACAAAAGAGATCGCATTATAACAATACAAACCATTACAGACGATATAATATTCCAAATGATATGAAATAAACCTACAATATATTCTTCAGTGTTGAAGATCGATGCTACCGTAGAATTAACGGTCCAATACTACAGTAGCGTTATTTAACTGATTGCCTACATCTATATTGACTCGAGTGATAAAACAATAACCTATTCTGCTGTTATATAATTGCTGCATATGGAAATTCAAATAGATACATATATTAAAATATCAGGACTGTTGCTACGGTAAATAACTAAACATGCATAGGAGGGAGCATTCATTGTAATATTTTTACAGGGAGTATTCATTATTTCCATTTTACATTAACGTGACATTTAGTTGGCTACAAAGAAGAAAAACATTTCTAATTTATATTTCAAAGTATTGGTGCATTCTGGACCATAACAATTCTCACTGGGAAACACATTCGAGTGGTATCGTTTTTCATGTGTTTTATAATTCAATTTGTTTCGGGTTGTACTTTTCCCTGAGAAATACATTAATCGTTTTTCAGCGAATATATTATTAGGTACTTTCTTAACTTTACACTGAGCCACACATTTATGTAAAGAAAGAATTTTAGATATTATCAATTCGTTTGGACCTATTTCAGAGTTTTGACTGAAACATTACGATTTCATTATTGGTCCGTTCATATTGTACAGTTAATATTCACCATTACTAGCGTTTATTAAATTCTTGAAACTTAAATAGCTTTCCTGTCTTGTGATTAAAACCCCAAGCTGACATCTAGTCAAAGCTGACCTTATACTGAAGTAAAGCTCGGGACGTTACAGGTATCTATAATTTATTATTGGTAAATCGGTATCTATAATTTTTTCTAGGTATATGGGTGTCTATAATTTATTATGGGCATATGGGTGTCTACAATTTATTATAGGTATATGGATATCTATAATTTATTATAGGTATATGGGCGTCCTCAGTTTATCATAGGTTTATGGGTATCTATATTTTTTTATAGATATATGGGTATCAATAATTTATTATAGGTATATGAGTGTCTGTAATTTATTATAGGTATATGAGTGTCTATAATTTATTATAAAGATATATGGGTGTCTATAATTTATTATAGGTATTGTTACGTGTAGGCTCGTACAAAAATAACAAGAGAAAAGAGTGAAGCCAACAAGCTTTGTATATTTTAACAAAATAATTTATTTCCCTAGAAAACAATGTAAAATTAGAAATAAGACTTACGGTTTGTGAATATAATCCAAAATTTAATACTAAAATTGAAAAATACAAGTCCTATCACTAAACTGTTCTAATAAAATCAGAGTTCGAATCTCGATGAAATTCCAATATGGAAGTGATGACGTCAGATGAGACCGTTGTACTGGTGGTAACAGATCCTTGATTGAATCACAGTTTATGTTTCCGTATAACTCCAGAAGAAATTTCCACTGAATTTCTTTGTCCCAGAACTTTTTATAAAAAGATACACTTGTTTTGTTTTCTTGAGAATAAATTATTAAATTCCAAAACCAAAAGAACTTCAAACTGGCAACAACAATGAGAAACCTCTTGAGCCCTCAAGGTTTAAAATACAACTGAATAAATTTAATACCAATTGGCTGTTTTAAGCCTCGATTTTAGGTCACCTGGTACTCCACGTGATAGACTGCGTGATTTACTAATTTGAACATCGCAATAAAATAAAATGCCATTTGTCACGTATGCAAGAATAGCCCTATCTAAGTACAAAATTCTTACACTGAAAATATATAAAATAGAAATACTGTTTACAATCCAGTTAACATTCGGGCCGAAATGACCTTGGAAATAGCCAATCGTTATCACTTGATGTTTACAAATCTGTGTACCAGAGTGAGCTAAAAATAGTGCTAATGTAACACCTTTTGCGTTCTATACAAACAGAATTTACTTGAAAAAATATCGAATCCCGTGAAAATAATCATTACAATAAAATGTAATGAAACAAAAATAAAATAAAAAAGAATTTTAAAACTAGCACACAAGCAATTTAATTACATATACGTAACAGTAGGAGATCTATTATTATAGGTATATGGGTGTTTATAATTTATTGTAGATATTTTGGTATCTACCATTTAACTGCCTGAATATCACTATGCAAATCTAAAAATATGCAGCAACTATTATAGATCTGTTGACACTGTTCAAAACTTTAGAAGTCGCCATTGCAATTCAGTAAGTTGTAAATATTTTTAATTCCATGTTCGTGACAACATATGTAGAAAGCAATATAATTTCAGCGGCTTTGATATTTTTTCAATTATGCCATAAGCGTTAATTTAAAGAATGGGTAATTTGTTCTGATTGATATTTTTATTATGCCATAGGCATTTAAAAAAAAAAAATGGGTCATTTGGTCTGGCTGATATTTGTATTATGCCACAGGCATTCATTCATTTAAAGAATGGGCCATTTGGTCTGTCTAATATTTGTATTAAACCATAGGCATTCATTCATTTAAAAAAAATGGGTCACTTGGTCTGGCTGATATATTTTTATTATGCTATAGGCATTCATTCATTTAAAGAATGGGTCATCTGGTCTGGCTGATATTTGTATTATGCTTTAGGCATTCATTCATTTTTTATAAACATGGGCTATTTGGTCTGGCTGATATTTGTATTATGCCATAGTGTTACGCATAAGTAATTTAATTATTTGTGTGTTAGTTTTAAATTTCTTTTTTATTTTATTTTATTTCATTACATGTTATTGTAATGATACCTCTGTTCACTGGATTTGACATTTTTCCAGAAATTCAGTTCAGTTCTGTTAGACTTGATAAATACGCAGTTCGTAGAAACATTGTGTCTTTTGGTGATCTAGATTTCGGAGTCTGTCTCAGCTCTGTGGGAGGGGCCCCGAGTGGTCTAAAGCGCTCACCGTTACGGATCACTGCCATCTCACCTATGTCTGCGTGGGTTCGAGTCTCGAATTCGGCCAATGTGGTTATGTGAGAAAGGTTGCCAGTAGCTTCTCGTGGGTCGGTGGTTCTTTCCGGGGTTTTCCCGGGTTCTTCCTCCACCGTTTATACTGGCCGCCATGTATAGCCTATCTTGTGCTGAAAAATGGCGTTAAACCCTACAACAACAACAACAACAATCAGCTCTGTGGTAAACAACTTTTTCTTATTTTTTTTTTAATTATTGAATCATATATTAAGATTCGTTCAGTACAATCGAATCCGTACATGGACTACGTGATAATTGACATATGATGTTACTATGTTTCTCGAAAGTGATCACGCGACCCTATCATGTGGTTCTTTTTGCGTTTCAGTTGGAGTTAAATGTTTCATAGTTTTTTCTAGTCAGTAGTAATTCATACTAGTTTGATTTGAATTTCCTATTTTTCGGAATTGATAATTTATTTCCCAGGAAAATACCTGTGATCATCAGAATTCTTGACATTTACTGAAAATTATTCGGAATTCTAAAGCCGGAATATTATTTTTAGTAATTCAAAAAGGAACTGCTGACACGACAACACAAAACAGGTTATAGAGGACCTCATCACCTTCCGTCTTGGAACTTCATCGGGATTCGAACTTTGATTCATTTAGAACTTTTTAGTGATAGGACTTATATTTTTAATTGTTGGATTAATTTTTGGATTTGATTCATAAACCGTAAGTCCTTTTTCATATTTTTCCCATCTTTTCATGGGAAATAAATTAAATTTACAAAGCTTGTTGGCTTCACTCTTTTCTTTGTTACTTTTATACAAGCCTAGACACGTAACAATAGGCATTCATTCATTTAAAGTATAGGTCGTTTGGTCTGACTGATATTTTTATTATGCTATATGCATTCATTCACTTAGAGAATCTACCATTTGGTCTGATTGATCACACTGAATTTAGCCAAAGACTTAAATATATCTCGCCAGAAGGCAATTCTACATTTCTTGACAAATTCAGGAGCAAATTCTAAAGATATACTGTACATATGAGTTATTGAAAAGAGATCATTTTGCTGTTTAGTCCTATACGCTCTCATGGCTCTCCATCATGCATTGTTCAATTCATTAAGAAAAGACCAAATATCTACAATATTTAAACAATGATTTTTTTATTCTTTGGCAGATATCGTACTTTAATTTTATGAATAGGTCCATTTTATACATACTTTAAAAAATACTGAATTCAGCTCTCGCATAAAATTTCCTTAGGGAGGGGGAATGGTGATAATGCGGGGATGAGATAAGTTAGTTAATCTACGTTTGACGCCTTTGATATCAGTGTGCGTTGTAATCACAAGTGCCAAACGCTGGACACGGAGAATGAATATGTAGTGAGAAAAAAAGGATCATCCTTTCTTCAGCCGAAGCAGATAGAGAACCAGTTTGAAAGATGACAATAAAATTAGACATTAATATTTATTGTAAAATCTTTAGATGCATTTATTGAAGGAATTTCAAAAACTAAAACTTGAACAAACCTCTTGAATAAAAGACCAAGCAACAGAATCAAAGGCTTTCTTGAAATCAGTAAAAAGCAACAGACCACGAATATTGGCTTTCTGAGAATAATACCTATGGTCATAAACTGCTCTAATATTTTCCTCGATATCTCTACTAGATATACATCCTTTCTTGTCTTTACATATTAAAGAATTCAATGCTTTCATAATCCTCTCGGGGGCCCCAGGAGGTCGAGTGGTCTAAGGTGCTTGCCTTTATAAATCACTAACCGCGCGGGTTCGAGACCCTGGCTCGGTCAATGCGGGTATGTGAGAAAGCTTGCCAGTAACTTCCTGTGGGTCGATAGTTCTTCCTGGGTTCCTCCTGTATCAGATATACTGCCGCCATGTATAGCCTATCTTGTGCTGAAAAAAAGCGATAAACCCATAACAACATCATTCTCTCGACAGTACATGCAGAAGCAAATTTGCACGAGACATTTTGTAAGGATATCGGTCTACAATTTTCAAAATATGGTTTAGATGTGTTTTCTTTAGGGTATATTCGTTTTTAATTACAGTAAGCTCTCCTCTCTTCTGTCCAAAATTAATGACTCTTGACCATATCTGACTTCTGTACAGACAAATATGTAAAACTCTTTTTGTAAAGCCATTGTACCCTGGACTTAAATTGTTGCTCGTTTTTAGACACGTCAAAGCTCCATCATATCTAATTTTACTTCTGTATTTCATCAAGATTAATAATGTACTACAAATTTTAATTATTATTCAAATTTAAGTCCGTTATATTTTTACAAGCGTATAAATATTTTTAATAATTTAATTTTATTTAAAATAATCTTCTTGTTCAGTGACTAAAGCTCCGTCTTCTTTTAAATGACTTAGCATATATTTACAAAGGGAACTTCTTTTTTCTAAATTACAAACTTTGTAGTGATCTTTTCAATTGTTTCTATTCCATTTGCCTTTGATCTTATTCAGGCAACTTCCGTTTTTATTTTCCTTAACTCTAGCAATTTATTCCGTTTCGTTTGTAAATCTGAAATAAATTGTTAGTCGTATTTTGCTCTCAGGTTTCTTGATGTCATGTAACAATAGTTCTTTTGATCCGTCTCGTTGCTTTCTTACAATATAATTCTGGTTTTCAGTTTTGCCCGTCACTACTGCCGGGGTACAGGCCGCCCACAAAAGATCGCCACAGACTTCTGTCCTGTGCCATCCCCTTGAGCTGACTCCAGGTGTGACCCAGCTTAGTGATGTCCACCTCAAGGTCACGTCGCCAGGTGTTTCTTGGTCGACCCCTTCTCCGCTTGCCTTGAGGGTTCCACCTCAATGCCTATCTGGTAATGTTGGTTGGCTTCTTATGTAGGGTGTGTCCTATCCAACCCCACCTTCTCTTCATGATCTCGTCCTCTACCGGAAGCTAAGAGGTTCTCTGCCACAGGTTGGCGTTACTGATGATGTCTGGCCAGCGGATCTGGAGAATTCTTCTTAGGCAGCTGTTGATGAAGGTCTGAACTCTCTTTACAGTCGACTTGGTGGTTCTCCAGGTCTCTGCTCCATACAGTATGACTGACTTCACGTTGGAGTTGAACAGTCTGGTCTTGGTAGTCAAGGAAATTTCTTTGGAACTCCAGATGTTTTTGAGCTGTATGAAAGCTGCTCTCGCCTTTCCGATCCTTGCCTTGACGTCTGCGTCTGTGCCACCCTGCTGGACTCCACCACTTCCAGGGGACTTCCATGCAATGTGACTGGGTTGTTACTGACATAATTGATCTTGAGGATCTTGGTGTTTGTCTTTGTGGATATTGAGGCCAACCTGTGCTATGTGGCTGCCAGTATGTCGGTCTTGTCCTACATTTGCTGCTGACTGTGGGACAAGAGCGCTAGGTCATCAGCAAAGTCCAGGTCCTCAAGTTGACTCCACTATGTCCACTGGATCCCATTTCTCCGCCCATTGGTGGACGTCTTACAGTATTGTCTTGCCTCTAATGTTCATGATCAAAACTTTCAAAAACATTTCAAAACCAGTTTTAAAAAATTGATCGCTGATATCTCAGCACATATCTTTCGGAGAAATATTTATCACTTATATCTTCATTTAAAACTCTGTTCTGCTTTTTTGTAATAATTTTATTGTAAAAGTATCCCTATATTTTATATCATTTATCGACGAAATATCGAATTTCCCAAACGATTTTCCTATCTGAAATTTATTCAATTTAAATGAAACATTTTCCTAATCAGTGCTTTGTACTGTGGCCAGACTATATCAGATGAAACTGTAAAGAAATACGTTTTCTGATATTAAAAAAGAACGTCTCTTACTTTGTGGAATGTAGTTGGCTTTTTTAAACTATAACACCGAATACTGATTACAAAATACGCCTCTTACTTTGTGGAATGTAGTTGGCTTTTTTAAAGTATAACACCGAATACTGCTTACAAAAGTTCTCGTCCTGTTCAACAAAATGAATAGTTTTCAAAAATATATAATTTTTTATAGCATTTATTTCCTCTATGTTTACTAAGCTTTTGGAATTCATGGTCCAAAATGTAACAATCTCATCTATGTTTTTGTGGGTTTTTTTTTTTTAAATAGATTTGACAATACTAATCATTCGGCAAATTACGATATTTAAACGATAACTAGAAGATGTAAAAATGTTAATAGAATTACTTAAATGCTGAAAAACAGCCCGAACACGTAACAGAGCTCTCTCTCTCTCTCTCTCTCTCTCTCTCTCTCTCTCTCTCTCTCTCTCTCTCTCCTCTGGACCCCAGGTGGCCCAGTGGTCTAAGGTACTCGACAGACATCTCACCTCTGTTCGCGTAGGTTCGAGTCTCGGCTCGGCCAGCGTGAGTATGTAAAAGATAACATGCCACTAGCTTTCCGTTGGTTGGTGGTTCTTTCCGAGGTTTTCTCAAGTTCTTCCTACACCATATAGACTGACCGCCATATATAGCCTGTCGTGTGCTGAAAAATGTCGTTCAACCCACAAACCTGTTCTCTCTCTCTCTCTCTCTCTCTCTCTCTCTCTCTCTCTCTCTCTCTCTCTCTCACACACACACACACACACACACACACTACAGTGCTCAAATAATGAAGCATTCGGACAACCTCTGCTATTTCTATGCTCCTGGGGATCGCGGTTATTCGTGCAAGATAAAAAGATTCCTCCGAAGATTGACCTATAAGTTACGATTGACAATTGATCTAAATCAAGCGGCCTTCAGTTTCCTTGACGCTAGAGGTCAAATAATCATGTGATAAAAACAACCTATTTTGGAAAAACGCTGATGATAATTTGACTGCATTGGATTACGTAGGCAGCGATATGTGATAATATTGCATGCACTTTAGAATATGTTCATTAATATCGGCACAAAGTCGTCGTAATTAAAGTTAAAAGTCTTCTTTCAATTATGTGTAGATATTAAACATGTTCGTACCTTAACTAAATCATAAATAGTTGGTCTCTAAGCGTACTTCTTCGCTTCGTTCAGATAATTATTGTAGCTGGGTATGGTCTGCATTTTTGGTCTTCTTTTTTTTTTTAAAATGGGGTAGGGTTTATTGGTCGGGGTAAAAAAAAAGTTCTAATGTGCTCAGATGGGGCATAAAACCACAACCATCTTCACTTACATCTCTTATATGTATTAATGGCATTGCTGTTTCAGTGATGGGCATCGGATTAATTGGCCGGGTGGGGTCTGCAATTTTTTTTCTATTTTTCTGAGATGGTATAGTGGTACGGTGTCCGGGTAATGTTTTTTTTTTGGGGGGGCGGGAATAGGATTTGTCTAAGAAAACAAAAAGTTTGTGGGGTAAAGTACTGCCTGTACATTTAAGCTGCAGTTATTCCCGTGTACCCATGGTTGTCATAAAAACAAACTGAGTGAGAAATATATTTGTGAGTGATATATTGTATCAAACTTATGGGCACCAATAATAATAATAATAATAATAATAATGAATTATTATTATTATTATTATTATTATTATTATTATTATTATTATAGTCATTGGAACAAACAGGGCCGGATTAAGGCCTTTTGGGGGCCCTGAGCACAGCCAACATAGGGGCCAATAGCTATCCTTCCATGTCCATAGATATGGTTACAGTACTATTAACAACACTGCCTGTGAAATCAGACGATAATATACCTGGCCCCTTAAGCCTCGGAAACCCTGGGCACGTGGCCCACTTTGCCCTATGGATAATCCGGCCCTGGGAACAAAGATCGTAGTTGTGACTTGGTGGAAAATTTAAAATGCCACAAAAGTAGAACATCATCTATTCTAACCGTAGGGACATTCCTACCTTCCTTCATCTCCTGTTCTTTATATATACAGGTCACCCTAGATATAGTCGTTATTTACTATTTTTTAAACATCCACCCACACACACCAACGTAAAACAGTTTATCTGTGTGTGTGTGTGTGTGTGTGACAGCTGATCAATAATCTCCCCTCCTATCTTGGGCTCATTCGATCTTCAATATTTGTTTGCTTCGCTAACATACTCTTTGTGCCATGTAACTGGTATAGACAACTTATTGGTATCAGCGTACTCTTGTGCCGCGAGTCACTACATGTACAACTCGGTTATATTTACTAGAGAGCGCGCTTGCAAACAGTAATGGTTCGCTGGTTTGCTCAACAGTTTTGCACCCACACATCAGCGTAGCACTTCATTAGACATATAACTGGTATTACTTGGGGAGGTGAGCTCAGAACTCCGGAACGGCAACAAACGAAAACATTATGTCCAGAGGCAGGAGTGGACCAAGCGCGAGAGATGCAGGTGCTATAGAATTAGTGAATATGGATGATCAAGACTTTCGACGGGAATTAGAACGGGTGAGTGCAACTTTCGATTTCAGTTTAGAAATGCTTCACACGGACTAGGCCTATATACATGCCGCTCAAGCCACTTGAACAGTGAATGGATACCGATACGGTCCACCTAATATGTTCCATTCAGTCATGTACAAACAGATCACAGCTGTTATTGCTGGTGTAAACTTAAATATTTGGATAATTTAAGGCATGTTGTGTAATTTTTGTCAAGACAGCTTCCATCGTTGGGGGCCAACGCCCATATTGGTGCTTTGCTGTACAAAGACTATTACGAGGTGCTTTGAGATGTAGGTCACATAGCTGACCTGGTAATTTCTAGGTAAATAAATTACTAATCCAGAAAAATATGCGGTAGAAGTAGTGTAGGTCGCAACGCACAACATTCGACTTGACCTTGCTGTTTCAAATACAGGTTTTTGTAGTAGTTTTTTTTTTTTTTAATACGCATCGCCAGGATGCAAGCGGAAAGTTAGTTTAATTTTTATGTGCCCTTTTTTGTCATTGTTTACACCGTGTATTTTGCCTTATGACTTAATAAGTAAACACAGCAGAAACTGCACTGCATTAATTAAGTTCACCTGATAAGATTTCACTGACACATTACATCCTATTTATTGTTGGTTCTCTTTAACATAATAGCTTATTTTTCTATAAAATGCTGAACTTTACTAACTTTTTTACACGATCAGATTAGTTTGCTTTTGCTATATATTGGCATTGTTGCGTTGAATTTTGTAAAACCAGTTATAAACCTGACCTAATTACTCGACCGAAATGCTGACAGAAACAGTACAAAGTAATTTATTTCATTTCCATAGCCCGATTAATAACATTACATCTTTTCAAAGCTATGCGCAGAATAAGCCGACATATCGCGAGTCACGAAAACCCAAGGGTGGTATCCGGTGTTTCTAAAATTAATATTATTTTGAACAGAATATTCTGGTGACAATTGCCTCTTTTCAAACGGTAAGTCTTGCAGTATTTTATTTTCGTCAATCGGTCGAATTCGGTATGCGTTTTGCTTCAATATTGGTGACGGAATCATTAGGTGCGCAGAAATGCCCGACAGCATTGTATTTTAGGGTCGAGGGCTTACATTGTAGGACTATTAATCAGCCATCACTTAAACTAGCAATTATCAATTTATTTCTCTTATTTTAGTTTCTACAACTTGAACAGAACATGACCAAACTGAAAACGTTTCAAAGCTTTTGGACACAGTCTCGTATCAATTAAATGTACATGTGAGCTCATGCATGTAGGTATCTTCACACTGTAGTTGTCATGTATTCAGTCTATAGTGTGATGATACGGTTGAGTGACCCCAGCTTTATAACTGCACGTTTAGGGGGCAATTCAAAACATGATTTTAAAGGCTGTCGGTTTTATGTGAAATTCAGGAAACTAACAAAAATTAAATTGCTTGTTCTAGTGGTATCTGATTTAACTATTTATGCCTATTTGTAATTACAATAATGTAATTTAGATTATTGTATCAGCTATAATTAGTTTCAGTATGAATTCTGCTGTGGCCATTTGAAATTATATGGCCAAAAACAGGGTGTAATGACCAAAAGGACTTGTAGTTTAAAACAAATAAAATCAGAAAGCCATGGGACATTATTTTATATCAATCATTAAAAACAATATCTTAAGTTGCCTCATTGTATCATGCTTTCTAAAGCACCATATGCCTTTTCACATGACTGCACTGTACACAGATGAAAACTAATTTGCCCAGTGTTCAAATAATAACATAAAACAACATAACTATTGAGCAAACTGTCACTAATACACTGGACATAACTAATAGTACAAAAAAGTATCAACTCTTTCCCTTTACATGGCCTATTCAACACACAGTAGAATCCACTTTAGAAAAACACATGGATACATACATGTGTACATGTCATGTTGACCATTACTAGGCAGGTTGCACTGTACTTAAGCACTCACGATTAATGACAATTGTAATATCCAACAGAACTGAACAGAACACCTCCTTCTAAAGTATGCAGCTTATCATATATCATACCTGCTTAGTTTTTAATTTTGTTACAAAATGTCTTTTTTTCTTAATTTGAGTCATCCTCTGGAAGTGCCTTCTCACACACTAGCAGAAAGATATTCCACAACTACAATAGTTCTCATACCTACCAACAAATGTTGTCTATATATCCCATGTATGCATACATATAACGTTTATTTAGGATAAGTAGCTAATGGAAAATACTTTTTATTTTCTTTGGACACATATTAAAAACAAAAGGACTGATGATACCCGAATTTTACATGAACTGTGGATTAATATTTATAGCAGTAAATGTGGTGAAAGAAGAGAGTAAAAGAAGTAAAATGTAAAGAAGCAAATAAGTCATTTTATTGCATATATTTCAGGACTATTTCAGAATTTCCATCACTGTTAATAGTACTTGCCACAACTGTACTTTCAATATGGAACATTTGATATGTCTCACATTACAGGTATTACATGTAAAATGATTAATAATCAAGAAACCCAGTTGACAGGAAGAAGACCAACATGGCAGCCCCCAGTCATGGCATCGTGATGTTTGCCACATGCATTATGCACAAGGCCCAGTGTATATGAAAAATGTAACGCTCATGGAATCTTAATTAATCTTCTAATGATAATGCAATATCAAATTGCCAGTTTTAGCTCATATAATGGTAGATGCATTTTCCACAAAGCAGACTGTCCCTGAACATTTTTAAATGAGTTTTTTTTAAGTTAATAATTTTTGAGTTTCAGTTTATCTGTACTATATTTTATGTATGGCAATACCAACTCCATTAAGCATATTTGTAATTCCAATAACCCTTAAAGCAAGTGAGCATAAATTATAAGTAAGCCCAGAAATATGTTCATCATTCGTTGGTCATGTATTCCCATTGTACAAAGTTTGCTGTTTTGTTTACATTGGAATGAACATTTCAGATTTGCTTTCAACAACATAAAAATAAAATGACACGTTTCATCTATGTGATCCAAGTTTACTGAGGGAATTCTTTTTTTTTAGAGAAGAATTTAATAAGCTGAATGGTCTACTCCCTTAAATTATGGAAGTGTTTCCATTTTGGAATTAGAGGAGCCCTGGGTGTTCGCTGTGAAGAATGCCCCCTCTGTGAGGGTTGGTTGTGTGTTATGTTATTATGTTATGGTTGGATTGGGGTGGGGTGCTTCCAGTATTATAATTGAACTATTGTAGAAGTCCCACCCAGGCTCAATTTTGTTTGGAAGTTAAATTAGTAAAAGATAGATGTACAGCTCCGAGCCCCCAGTCAGCAATGCTGATGGTTAAATGGTTAAATATACATAAAAGGGTGAAATTCAATGAATAACAATTTAATAACAATTCAGTAGTCAAATGATTCAAATTTCCCAAATACACTCCTTCCGCTCAACCTTTTAACACCCTATTGCATCACTTGATTCGTAGTGTGAGATAGATTTCCACCTGTCCTTGTATTCTACTCATCTGTGTATTATTCTCTCCTACTTCTCCCAATTCCTTCTCCTCTTCCTCCCCAACTTTCTCCAAATTCCTTCTCCTCCTCCTCGACTTCATCTATACTCCTTTTCCTCCTCGACTTCCTCCTCCAGATTCTTTTTCCTCCTCCTCCACCTTCTATCCACCTTCTCTCCACCGACTAGACCTTTGTCGACTCCAACTGTTCTTCTAGTCTCACTTCCTTCTCCCCTCTTGGAGCCAATACAACCACATTTGATCCACGTACATGTATTACTTATATTTACTTTAAAAAAATCTTCCCTCATTTTTGGCCTAAACTCTCCAGATTACAACAATAAAGTAATCAATTAATAGCTAATCCCATTATGCAGCCACGCATCATTGCACCAGTTGTTACAATCACTGAACAGTTCCAGTACACATATACTCAAGTAATGCACTGCCTTATACACTATGACATTAAGTTAACTCAAAGATGGAACTCGACTCTCTCATGAATACAAAAAAAAAGAATTCACCAAATGATAAAGGATCAATTTCATCATGCACAACTATCGAATTTTATATTCACCATACTGTGAACATATTGTTAATAAAGTTGTGTGTGGTTCTAGTCCTACAACGTAAGACACATCATCTGATACTTTTGTTCTGGGAGGGTGATGGGTCTTACTGCCTAACTAACAGCGCTGTGTAGCGTATTTTGATGTCGACTAACAGTGTAACGAAAGTCAAATTTTTAGGAATATCACGCACAACTGGCAACCAGTAACAACGCACTTCTACAAAGTAAAGTTACAATGTTTTTGTCAGACTTTACTTACCCTGATGTCTTTTCTCTAATAAATTCAAATTCTCACAAAAGAAACGGACCTGTTTTCAAGTTTTGTTGGCCAACTTTTCATTTGGCTGGAAAGAGATGAAAGCTGGGAATGCCGAAATCGGGTTAGGTTGAAATATTATTCTTTAATGAAACGAATAAAAATATATTATGCCTATTGGAACTGTAAGCAATGTTTTGTTTCGTTCAAGAAACATATCCCCCACATGAACCTACTTGAACATACTTCGGCGTACCTCGACTGCAGTCGCATTGCAACAAATTCAAATGTATGTCAACAGAACATGAAAATGCATCCATTTTCTAGTGTCATATTTTGATTCCACCAGGATAAAGACAGCACAGTAAGTATATTAATTACACATAAATTAGTGGAGGAGTGTCAATATGGGCTGCCAAGTTGTGAGATATTCCTGAAACTTTGACTGCTCGTTCCGATGTCAACCGACATCGGAACACGCTATGCAAGGCCATTATTTGGGTAGTAAAACATAGCACTAAAACAAAAACAACATGTGCTATGTCTTACATTGTAGGATTATGTGGTTCATGTAACCATATGAACAAACAGCAATACAAATTCTGAGTTAAAGTGCCACAACAGTGTATCTACATTTATTCAGTTCATTTCTTAGTGAATGAGAATATATATTCAAAATACAAATGTAAAAAATCCGATTGAAAAATTTTCAGTAATAACTGCCTAAAGAATATCGTATTCACACCCATCTATAATAATAACCAAATATAACCGCCAACCACATCTGGTATTTAATGAAAGCAAAGCGTGACATCACATTTTGAATACTTATAAACAAAGGCCGAGTTGGTATTGTCATATTACGGAAAAATATTCAGAAACTCCACACGAAAGCTGCGATTCTGAAGGAAGTGAATTGTCACTATCCTGCGGGTCTTCGCCATTCGAAGATTGGGAGGTAATAAGCTGGGAAGATTCTGATAATGGTGTAGAAGCGGCTGCCAGCACCCAAATTAACCCTGTATTTCCAATACCGATGAAATTGCAGATGAAGATGATGAAGAAGAAAGACAAGATAGATTGATGGACAATTCATGGTAATTATTTTCTGAATATGTCTACGGACATAAGTTATAATAGATATATATATATCTGACAATATTTACAGTACTGTTCAACAGTCTCATATTCATTTACAAATGTATTTTGTTCTCACCTGTAAAAAGGCTGTGTAAGTGTATTGCATTTCATGGGTAGAGATATATTTATACCTTGATAAGTAAAAGGTACATCAGGTCACAATTGTAAGCTTCAAAAACCTGTGAACAAATTGATACAATTTAGAAGTACTTAAGATTCCTAGGAGAGGAGATCCTCTTTTTCACAACTGTTGAAATAGGCAGGATATTACCCTCATGACATTAAAATTGAATTCATATTCTGTACACTGTATAATAAGTTAAAATTTCAAATTTCTCATATGTATGCTAATAGTTGAGTTTTATAAACTATGAAATAAACCCTTTTTTCTGTGGTAAGCATCTACTTGCAACTTCTATTTTCTTTCATATCTAATTTAATTTTACAGTGCTGTACTAAATGTTTTACCTGTTCCTGACTTTAGTCAGTTTGTGTCATTGTACTGTGCTACTGATGTGTTCATAAATATGAGATTAAATTTGACAAGCACAGCACTATGCATTAAAGAAGAAAACTCTATTTTAGGTGTAATTGTGGACATTGTTTGGTAATGCCCACAGCAAGGGAATGTGTATGTTGTTGTGACATAGAGAAGGTCACAAGTATCCGCAGTGAATACCAGGGGATACAATGTATAACACATCATCCAGGGTTCAGTCCAGTTTGTCTAGACATCCATGTTTTAAAAGTTGCATACTACCAGTATAGACAACAATTTGGAGAACGTCCAGAACAAGGAAATGAGTAAGTAAAATGTCTGAGTAATTTTTCATGTTCTTTTGTTTTCATGATCTATGCATGACAGAATAGTATTGGGGTTATTAATACAGAAATAAATAAACCACTTTTTCCAGTCATTTTATGACACCTTTGTGGATTGAACCCTTGTTCTGGAGGCCTACACTGTCTGACCTTTATACCACAGTGATACTGATAAATCATGCCAAAAAACAACACATATACATGTACAAATATTGTTTTATTTCCTTTTTTGTGTCGTACACATACACAGATTATATTTGGAATCTAAATAAAGTTAAATACTTTATTGCTATTATACAAAATAACGATAAATCCCACTGGGCCACTGCTAACACTATCTACTAAAACTTTTGATTTCCTAATTTGATCTAATGCATAAAGCATATTTTATTTCAACTTAATTTTCAAATTATTATTTCAGAAGACATTGGTATACAACATATAGATAATTTGCTCGTGGTGTTGGCACTTCTTGGGCAAGGAAGTGAGGGTCATCATTCCATCATGTGTTGTTCAGAGGATCTGCACTGCCTTTCCTGATCAAAACTTGAACTACACTGGCTTTTATGAGGCTGACAGCGATTAAACCTGCTAAGAAGACTTTGAGTAGCAATATCCTTCTCAGCCAGTTTTGTTAGTAATTTTTCGGCATTTAATGCCACTTTTAACAATAATTCAGTTGTTTTGTGTTGGCCAGTTTAATTTATGGAGGAAGTTGTAGTATCTGTACAAAACCTCAAACCATGCACAGGCAACTGACAAGCTTTATGATGTGAGGTCAAGCCAAGTACATCTTGTTCCAAATGGGATTCAAACCTATAACCTTGTGGAAAGCTAGTAATCAAAAGATATGTATAAACAAATGACCATAACATCAGGGCCATGGAGACCACTGTGTAACTAACAATGTACATGATACAATTTAAACTGTAAATTACAATAAAATCATCAGAACCCATTGATAAAATTTGTTTGATTAAAAATGTAAATTTTAATTATTGTGTTCATATATTATTTTATACCTGTACAAGTTCCACATCCACAACAATGCCCTTGTCTAAGTCTAGCATACTGTAGCTGCCACGTTAGCACCGTGTCCAGGAGTGTCAGCTCTACCATCTCCTCTAAGTGTAACAGATATCTGCTGTTAAGTGATCTCTTGCACATAGGTTCTTTGAAAATTGTGCCAAACACTTCCAATAGCAGGATACAGGTAGAATTTCTGATGGTTGATAAATGTTGACATGCTCATGCAAGACACATTCATGAATTTGTACTTGCATAAGGATTTGCTAGGAATTGAACCAGAAAATAAAATTCCTGCTGATATTAGCTAATTTCCAACTGGTTTACTTCCAGCAAAGGCTGACTAAACCAGTGATGCACATAAAAGCAGTTCTTGCATTCTTGTTTTATTTTTACCAAAGATTCATTCACATAAACAATTTCACCAACTGTGTTTGAACAGCACCTGTTACAACATCTAAATAAATCCATCAGATTTGATTCAAAAACTAAAAATTTTGTTTCCACATCAGCTGGAACATTCCTGAAAAATAAAAGTTTGTTCCATACTGTTACATGTATGTAATTTAATTACTTGTGTGTTAGTTTTAAATTCTCTTTTATTTTATTTTTATTTCATTACATGTTATTGTAATAACTTTATTCACTGGATTTGACATTTTTATAGAAAATTCAGTTCAGTTCTATGTTACTATGTTGTATTTTTAGCTGACCTAGTTCCTGACCTTGATTCAGAAAATTGATAAACACAGAGTGAAAATCATTGGTCGTAATCAAGGTCATACTTGGCGTACGTGTTAGTCTGAATATTATAAACGTTTTTTTTTAAAATTCATTTCCAGTGTGGGAATCATTGATTCATAGCTAGGGCTATACTTGCCTACGTGCTAATTGACATATTATTTTACTGTGCTGTTCGAAATAAGTGACCACGTGACCCATCACGCAGGTCTCAGGTTGCGTTTTTTAGTTGGGTTTAATACTCATATCTCAGTGAATTTTAATCAGTTGTAAATCATACCTTCAGGCTGAAAGGTATTCCTGTTGTTGCCATTTCAATTGAGTTTTATTTATTTAAAATAATTTATTTTCCATGGAGACTTCATCACGTGTGTTCACCAAAATTCTTGGACAAAGACATTTACTAAAAAATTTTGGAATTCTAAAGCCGGAATTATATTCTTGGTGATGCAACAAGGAACTGTCGACACATCAGCACAAAACTGGTTATAGAGGACATCATCACCTTCCATCTTGGAACTTCACAGAGATTCGAACTTGGATTCAATTAGAACTTTTTAGTATTAGGACTTATATTTTTAAATAAAATACAAGATGGAATTAGAGTTAAGGAAGCTTCAACTTCAGAAAGAAGAAAAACAAATGCAGCTGCAATTGGAAAAAGAGGAGAGAGAGAGAAATAAATACAGTTGCAATTTGAGAAAGAGGAGAGAGAGAGAGACAGGAAAGAGAGAATGATAAACAAATGAAGTTACAATTAGAAGAGAAGGAGAGAGAGAGAGAGAGACAGGAGAGAGAGAAAGATAAACAAATGCAATTGGAATTACAGAAAGAACAAATGCAATTACAATCAGAGAAAGAGGAGAGAGAGAAACAGATGCAATTGCAAAGAGATGGATGAAAGGGAATTTCAAATTAGAATGAAAGAAATAGAGCTGGCAAGTGAAAGGCACATTTCCACTTCACACAAATTCAAGTTTTGATATTACAAAGAATTTTAGGCTAGTACCCCCTTTTAGTGAAAAAGAAGTAGACAAATATTTTCCTTATTTTGAAAAAGGTGCTGAAAATTTGAAATGGTCAAGGGAGCATTGGACTCAGTTATTGCAGTGTGTACTTTATGGCAAAGCCCAAAATATCTTTGCGTCCCTGTCAGTACAGCAAAGTTCTGACTATGATTTGGTTAAGGAATGCATCTTAAAGGGTTATAATGATAATAATAATAATGAGGACTTCGTATAATGCCTAATCTATAGAAGATCTAAGCGCTTTACAACATTTGAAAACATTTAGAAAACATATATAATGATATGATTACAAAAATAAAAACAAACACCATGAAATTAGAAAACAGAAAACATGCTGTAAACATTCAAGGTAAGGAAACATTATTACGTCTTTAAGTCTGTTCTTGCAGTTGAAATAGGTGAGTTTTAAGAGCACTCTTGAATGAGATCACTGTGTCTTTGTGTCAAAGTTCAGTGGGCAATTCGTTCCACGTTGCTGGGCCCTGATATGCAAAAGAACGTTGTCCATATGATTTCATTTTCATAGTGGGAATAATGAGAATACGAGTGTCAGAAGAGGAGCGTAAGTATCTTGCTGGTGTGTACACATGGGTGAGGTCAGATAGGTATGTTGGACTGGAGCCTGTCAGTGAAACATAGCACAGAGAACAAATTTTGTGTTTAATTCTGGATCGAATGGATAGCCAGTGTAGGGTACAGAGCAAGGGGAGGCGTGCTCTGATCGTGGTACTCTAAGGATGATCCAAGAAGCTGTGTTTTGAACTTTTGAAGTTTCTGGAGTAGATATTGAGACGAACCAGACAGAATTGAGTTACAATAGTCCAGTCTTGAAAGTACTAAGGAACACACAAGTGTTTTAGTGGCATCAACTGAAAGATACTTGCGAATGGAGTTGATACGTCTCAGCTCAAGATATGCAGCCTTGCATATGTTCATGACATGTTGGTGCAATGAGAGAGTATGAGTTAATTCCTGAGGCTTATCAATAAAAATTTAGGAACTATAAAAAAGAAGCTGGACAAACGTATGTCAAATTTGCAAGAGAAAAAGAGCAGTTATTTGAGAGATGGTGCTTAGTCAAGAAAGTTGAAAATGATTATGAAAATATCAAACAACTTGTATTACTTGAAGAGTTCAAGAACTGTGTCCCTAGTGACATTAAGACTTATCTTGAAGAGCATAAGATCGAAACCTTGGAAAATGCTGCTCTTGCTGCTGCAGAGTATTTCTTAACTCATAAAGTTCCTGTTGTAAGCAAGTCTTTCACTCAGCAGTCTACTGGTAAAATGGTATTTCAGCCTAATATGACTCCATCTAAAACTCAATCTGGCACAACTTTTAAAAATCAAGCTTCTGATAAGCTTGATTCAAACTCCTTGTCTCTTCCTACAAGTACCTATTACAAGAAGAAAGGACACGTTATTTCTGATTACTTCAAATTGAAATATAAGCATCAGAATCAAGATAGACTTATCCCAAATGTTCTTATTCTAAGAGGTCAAGGTCACAGTCATGTATTGAAAGCAATACATTTGTTGGGTCTAATAAAGCCCAGTCTGATTTTGTTATGGAGAATTATGAACCATTCATGTCAAAGGGTTCTACATCACTCATGGGTGATCTGGCCAATCCTATCCCTATTAAAATTTTAAGGGATACAGGAGCTTCTCAGAGTCATTTATTATAAGGTACTTTGCCTTTTTCTGAGAAGTCTTCTTCTAATGAGCTTGTTCTCATTCAGGAGGTAGAGTGCGGCTTTGTTAATGTTCCTCCCCATTGTGTAAATTTGTCATCAGACTTAGTTTCAGGACCTGTGACAGTCAGAATAGTGTCCTCTTTACCCGTTCAGGGCATTCATTTGTTATTAGGCAGCGACCTAGCTGGAGATAAGGTTGTTGTTAATCCACTTGTAACTGACAAGCCTTGTTTGGATGAGAAAGTTGATCCTGTTCAAAAAGAATTCCCTGATTTATACCCAGCTTGTGCAGTTACTAGAGCTATGGCAAAGAAAGCTCTTGAGAATGATTTTGATAAGGAAAGTATTCCTTTGGCTGACACATGTATTGGTCAGGCTTTTGATGAGGTCACTTTCACTCCTTGTTTGGATCAATCAAAAGGTATTGATCACAGTGATCTCTTTTAACTACTCATTCTCTTTTATCTAATCAGGGTGACAAACGACAATCACTTGTTGTCAAACAGGAAAAAGATCCTGAGATCTCTTGTTTGTTTCAGAGGGCCGTTAGTGAAACTGAAGCCACTGAAGTACCTGTCTATTATTTCATTAAAAATGGAATTCTTATGAGAAAATGGAGACCTCCCATGGTACCTGCTGGTGATGAGTGGTCAGTGAACTATCAGATTGTAGTTCCAAAATCTTACAGACAGGAAATACTTAGTCTGGTCCATGAAACTCCTCTGGCAGGTCATTTAGGGATTAATAAGACTTATCACAAGATCTTGACTCACTTTTATTGGCCAAAAATCAAAAGTGATGTTTGTAAATACTGTAGATTTTGTCATACTTGTCAAATGGTGGGAAAACCCAATCAGAAGATACCTAAGGCTCATCTGCAACCTATTACTGCATTTGATGAACCATTTAGCAGAATTATGGTAGATTGTGTTGGTCCCTTACCTAAGACCAAGTCAGACAACCAATACTTGTTGACCATTATGTGTGCATCAACAAGATTCCCAGAGGCAATTCCTTTGAGGAATATTAAAACCAAAACTATAGTAAGAGCTTTGATAAAGTGTTTTACTCAATTTGGCCTTCTTAAATCTGTCCAATCTGATCAAGGGTCAGATTTTATGTCTGGAAATTTCCAGCTTGTTATGCTTGAATTTGGCACTCAGCAATTCAAGTCAAAAGTGAAATTATGGTTTCACAGAACTTTAATTGAAAAAAACTCTTGAGTTTTGTAATACAGTTCTTTCTCTCTTGCTCATTCTTAAAAATTTTCTTAAAATTAGATTTTACTTCCCTTACAAAGTTAAGAAGAAAATGAATGAGTTAAATTATAATAATAGTACTCTGATCTAAATAAATTAATGGAGTACAAGTATATTGAAAGAGATAACCAAGTAAATCATGCAATTAATTTAGTTGTACCTGTCCCACTCACTGAGGATTTAAGTGAAGAAATTTCAATTGGACACTATTGATTTTGGAGTGACAAATCTTCAGATTCAGAAATTATGAATAATCTGGACCAGAAACTTTTACATTTGCAACAACAGGAAAGGAATGAACTTAAACAGCTATTATTTGAATATGAGCACTTATTTCCAGATGTTCCTACAAGGACAAACAAAATTTTTCATGACGTTGAAATTGTGAATTCTAAACCTGTGAAACAACATCCATACAGGATGAATCCTCTCAAACAGGAATTCTTGAAAAAGGAAATTCAGTATTTGCTGGAGAATGATTTCATAGAGCCCAGTAAAAGTGACTGGAGTTCACCATGTATACTTGTTCCAAAACCAGATAAAACTTTCCGTATGTGCACTGATTATAGGAAGCTGAACAGTGTGACAAAAACAGATTCATTTCCATTACCAAGAATTGATGACTGTATTGATAAAATTGGAAATGCCAAGTATGTCACCAAATTTGACCTTCTGAAAGGATTTTGGCAAATTCCACTAACGGAAAGAGCAAAGGACATTTTGGCATTCGTGACTCCAGATGGACTCTGTCAATATAAAGTAATGACGTTCAGGATGAAGGGTTCTCCAAGTACTTTTCAACGTATGATGAATATGATTACCTCTGGTCTAGATAATTGTGATGCTTACATTGATGATGTCATCATCTACAATGACACCTGGAACGAACATCTAGCAACAATTCAGAAATTCTTTGACAGACTCTCTGATGCAAGTTTAACAATCAATTTATCTAAAAGTGAGTTCTGCTTGTGTGACATTTCTAGGACATATCGTGGGACATGGACAAGTTAAACCTATAGATGCTAAGGTCAAAGCTATCTCTGATTTCCCTGTGCCTGTCAGTAAAAAGCAGCTGATGCGATGTTTAGGTATGGCTGGTTACTATCTGAAATTTTGTTCCAATTTTTCTAATATTGCTGAACCCCTGACAAATTCGTTGAGCAAGAAAAACAAGTTTCTTTGGACTGAAAAATGTCAGGAGGCTTTTGACAAGTTAAAGGCCATACTTAAAGGTGCACCAGTTCTTACAGCTCCAAATTTCAGTCAACCATTTAAACTGTCTGTTGATGCAAGTGATGTTGGAGTTGGAGCAGTATTGATTCAAGAAGATAGAAATGGTTTTGATCATCCAGTGTGCTATTTCTCTAAGAAATTAAATAAGCACCAAAGAAATTACTCAACAATCAAGAAGGAATGTTTGGCTTTAATATTGGCATTACAGCATTTTGCAGTTTACATTAGTTCAGCTCCTTCTCCGGTTGTTGTGTTTAGTGATCACAACCCCCTTGCTTTCATCAAAAAGATGAAAAATAAAAATCAAAGATTATTAAGGTGGAGTTTGTTGTTACAGGAATATAATCTTGACATCAGGCACATCAAGGGAAAAGACAATTTAATTGCAGATGCACTTTCCCGTGTATAGAAATATTATTTTGTGTACACTTTGTATAATTCATAAAAATTCTTCTTATGTAAATTTTTTTACCTCATGTATAATTTACATATGGTAAAAAGAAAGATTTATTATATAAATCTTTCTTTTTCTTTATGGGGGGAAGTGTTATGTATATGTAATTTAATTACTTGTGTGTTGGTTTAAAATTCTCTTTTATTTTATTTTTATTTCATTACATGTTATTGTAATAACTTTATTCACTGGATTTGACATTTTTTTATAGAAAATTCAGTTCAGTTCTATGTTGCTACATTGTATTTTTAGCTGACCTAGTTCCTGACCTTGATTCAGAAAATTGATAAACACAGAGTGAAAATCATTGGTTTTAGTCAAGGTCATACTTGGCATATGTGTTAGTCTGAATAAACAACGTTTTTTTTGTAAATTCATTTTCGGTGTGGGAATCATTGATTTTTAGCTAGGGCTATACTAGCCTATGTGCTAATTGACATATTATTTTACTGCGCTGTTCAAAATAAGTGACCACGTGACCCATCATGTGGGTCTGAAATTGCGTTTTTTAGTTGGGTTTATACTCATATCTCAGTGAATTTTAATCAGTTGTAAATCATACCTTCAGGCTGAAAGGTATTCCTGTTGTTGCCATTTCAATTGAGTTTTATTTATTTAAAATAATTTATTTTCCATGGAGACTTCATCACGTGTGTTCACCAAAATTCTTGGACAAAGACATTTACTAAAAAATTTTTGGAATTCTAAAGCCGGAATTATATTCTTGGTGACTCAACAAGGAACTGTTGACACATCAGCACAAAACTGGTTATAGAGGACATCATCACCTTCCATCTTGGAACCTCATCGAGATTCGAACTTGGATTCAATTAGAACTTTTTAGTAATAGGACTTATATTTTTAAATTTTAGGATTTATTTTTGGATTATATTCACAAACCGTAGGCCCTTTTTCATATTTTTACCTTGTTTTCTAGGGAAATAAATTATTTTTTTAAATTTACAAAACTTGCTGGCTTCACTCTTTTCTTTGTTACTTTGTAAGAGCCTAGTCACGTAACAATACATTGAATAACCATTCTATGGCGAAGTGTACTACAAGTGAAATACATATCTCGCCCAATAGAGCGGTTTTGAAACTTGAATAGCATGCTTTTCGTCAATTTAGCATACTCGTACTGTACTTTTATGTTCATTATTATCTTCCATATCTTTCAAAAAGCAATTCATAACTTGCATCTTAAGAAGATAATGGCAGTTTATCTTTACATTGCAGTAAAGGGCAGAGGGCAGTATCTGTATCAGCTACCTGATTGTGAATTCAGCCAATAGGCATATACTATAAGAATATGGTTATGTTAGCTGTTTTCCTGTTGATCAATTCTGTTATCCTCATCTGATGGCTGAGGGGAAGTTGGTGGTTCATAGTCACTGCCTGACAAGTCATCTTTTACTGGTGATGAGAGTGGTTCCTCAAAACTGCTGGCTGATGCACTTTGTTGGAAAATGTTTTTAGCTGTTGGTCTGGTATTAAACTCAAAGTAATTGGGATGGACTAGCTGGAATGCATCTCTCATCACTGGTCTGTTATCAATAAAATCGTCTGCACTCCTAAATAAATGAAAATAATTTATAAAAGCTGGACAATTTTACATACATGAATACAATTTTTTTTTGAAAATGTACTTTCATCTACATTGGGAGTTTAAATATTGTGTTTCTATTACGAAGATAATTTTAAGGTATTAAACTTAACTATCAATTTCCTGGTATACTACAAAATACTTGACAAAGAAAAAGCCAATCATGTGTCATCAAAAATCTTTAAAATAATACTTAATTAACAACAAAGCATATATTTAAGTTTAACTTACTAATAAATTGGAACAGTATATATGGACATTGTTTATGATCATCCTACCATCCAGATAGGGCTTACTTCATGCTATTTCAAAATGACTTTGATTTTCTGTTTTCAACTATTGCCTGGAAAAAAATCATAACCAACAATGATTATCTGAAAGTATATGAGTACCTGTTATCACCTTCACTGCAGGTCGATTCGTTGATTTTGGCACCTTGATATAAGTCTGGCATTTCTTAGACAGCTGCTTTATCTTTTTGTTGATTTGGCAACCAGTGGATGCAGTCAGAGGTTTAACTTTATCAATTTCATATTCATCTGCCTGAAAAAGGTCTATTACATGAGTTTTATTACTTTTGAATACTGTACTTTGTTTGGGCAAGTTATCTTTGTATTTAGAAAGTTTAAGAAGATGAAATTATTTTTGGATAAAAAAAAACATTTCCCAAATTTCCTATGATGAGTTCAATAAAAGCCTCTATCCACCATAACAGAAAGAGTTTGAAACATAAAAAAATGTATTTTTAAATACCGACTTATTTTTTCCTTATGATAAGCAAACCTATCCTTTTCTCCAAACCTTTAAGCTGTAGTTTTTCCTTTATTTCTAGAAATCTGACATGCATTTTGTTAAAACTTGTTGTTGTCAGAAATGTTACTCTCATAAAAATATGGATATATATATATATATATACACACACAATGAAGCTAAATTTTATGTACCTCTTTCATAATATCAAATGACTTTTCTAATCCTTGATCCTGAGTTGTCTCACTGCCTGTTTGTTGTGAACATTGTTCCTCATGTGCAGCAATAATCTAAAACAAAACATACCTTATTAGAGAACATTTATCAGTCACTTATACTGATGGCTATTCACTGACTTCCTAAATATAATTGCAGTCATGATACGAATGAAAAATTGTTGAAAATGACAACACCACCACCACCCAAAAAATCATAACACAGTATTGTCAAATTTCTACTACATATTGGGTTGTAGAGATTTTTATTAATTGAGGATGGGAATAAACCTCATCATGTTTGTAAATATCTATATGTAATCTGATTCACACCTTAGTCCGACAATGAAATATATATGTAGGCCTTCTAAATCTACCAGCAGAAATATTTTTCTATTCACATGGTCAAACTAATTTGAAGGCAACATGAATAGTTTGACAATATTTATCAAATATTTATATCTCGGTTCTTGATTTATTAGATATTTACTACATTTGTTTTGGAAACTATGAAGGAATGTTCTACAGGGTACAAATGGAAATGATGCGGTGACTGATCTGTTGAATATCGTAGATATAATAATATGGTACTTGTTATTAAAAACTCACCCTTGCTGCTTCTCTCTCTGAATAGCCCCTTCTTATTTTCTTTGGAGGTGACACTTGACAAGTTACTTCCTCTGATGGAGACAATATTTTAAGCCTACACAGTTGATTCTTTGGTGTTGAAGGTTCTGATACATTTGCAGTTACCTTGGCTTGGTTGTCAGTTTCCTTCACATGGTGGATAAAAGGGACAGCATCATCATTGAGTTTTACTTTCCTTGGTACCCTACCCATATGCTCAACCTCAAATCTATACCTAAATGGGAAGCATTCTGGTGTGGAATGAAAGGAGCAGAGGACAGAAAACTCAGTTGGACCAACCCAGTTTGCTCTTTTGATTTTTACAAAATCTGCCCACCTGCGACGAGGTGCTTGGTCTTTCGGGAAAGGAATGCATGAAAACCCATCAGCATTTGTATTCCCACAATTTGCTGTAAACACACCTGACCCTGCTGCCCTTGCTTGTACCTCCACGATCTCCTCTTGGCATGATTGTGATGATAAAACTTTTCAAACTAACTAATATGGAACGGAATACTTGCTTTATGTTTCGATAGAAACGGAAGTAAGGTGTGTGTTCAAAATAGGATGTCAGGCGATCTACACACCCACGGAAATTACCAAGCGATAAAATCGGTCCAATGTGTATTATTTTCGATAACACACCTGAGCATATTTCTCAGTTATTATGGCAAATTTTTCCATCGGGTTTTTTTTTTTATACCGCTTCCAGATTTTATTTTCTATTCAAATAATATTGAATTTTATTAACTTATCTACACTGGTATGGCACTTTAAAGGTCCAGTTACATAGTTCAGATTTCACATTCTTTGAACAAACTCTTTTTACCCTCCATCCCTTTCTGGTGATTCCACTGTATTGCACTGTAGTCAACTATTTTGCTTTGCTACTGAATATGTTGCTCAGTTGTCATCCTTGTTGCCCTATTACCAACTACGTTGCTGTTTCCAACACAGTTGCCCTGTAGACAATTATGTTGCTTCATCTCCAAAAAAAGTTACCCTGTTGCCAACTATGAGGCTATACTGTCATTCACATAATAAACCAACTTGCTATTATATTATATTGAATAAACATCAATGATAATAAAATACATGCATCTGATGAATCATACTCAACATATAAAAAAACATAGTTATAATTATTGCAAGCACCATTTAAATACATACTACCTCTAACTTTCTGCTTCAGTATAAATATCTTAACAGTAAAATAAGCAAATTGACTATTTGCTTATTTCATGACGGTATCATTAGGCCTTAGCTATTATTTCCTTGGTGGCCTAAGTGATTATAGCATCCACCTCAGATGCAGGAGGTTGCAGGTTCAAACCCAAGCCAAATCATATCAAAGACTCATAAAAATTGTACTAGCATTTGCCTTGCTTGGCACTCAGTATTAAGAGGTTAGTGTTAGGACTGGTCAGTCTGGTGTCATTACAGTGTGACTGGGTGGGACATGATGCCAGAGTGCTAGACATCATTATTAACTGCAATGCTGCAGACAGTGTAGAGATATAATTCATATTGTTAACGCTACATTAAAAATCCAAACACATACACACACAGCTATTTCTTTGGCATAATGTAGCCATTAACATGTTAAAAGTGATGTTAAAACAAACAGCATCAATAAAACTGGGTTTGAAGATTTAAGCTGTATACAATGGTAGTCATTGCCTAATAATCTTATGGACATTGTTTTGTTGATACTGTATTTCTGTATCATGCTTTCTTACTTCAGCTGTTCATTATATATGAACCATCACAATAATATCAGTTTTTGTGAATTTAAATGTACACCATTCATTAAATGGCATTTAGCAAACACTGCACTAAATATGATATCCTTTTTTTTAATTTATTTCATATCCTGGAAAATCTCATCAGACCTTCAAGCCTATTTTTGACAGGGTAAGTTGAGCTTTTACATACAATTAATATTTATGTAAACACTTCATCATCTGTCAGACCAAGTGTCAGAAATGTAAATTGTGTATTACAGGTAAACCAAATTAATCGAATTAGCTTTCATTTGCTTATTATTGTATATTTGCTCAGAATGTTTACTAGTGAGCATGTTTTTCTGTATAAAAAATCTTTGAACATGAACAAGGGCAATTAATGCATTGGTTCAAAGAATCTGAAATGATCAGACAGACAGCAGTAATTCCAGGAGAACCATAATAATTGACCCCTGGTGAAATTGCCCCCTCTAATGCACTGTGGATTTATTTATGTATCCGTTTCATTAAAACCAGTGTTTTAAATTTTGAAAAGTCGTGCAGTTTTTGAAACAAAATTCATAAATGCATTGTGAAATTATCCAGGTTATAAATTTATAAGCAAGCCTTTGTCTTCTGTTGTAGAATAGTTGATTGACAGATATTGAATTTGTTATGTGGTGAATCGTGTGGTGAATCCTCTCTCTATGCCTATTAATTTGGCAAGCATTTGTTGTGGAATAGTTGATTGACAGATGTCTCCCTTACCAGATGGGACAATTAACCTCCATTTTGTTTTGTTGTACCATCTATACTCACTTGTAAGTTGAGTCAAACTGCAAATAACAAAGATCCCGATCTGCCATAGCATAATGCTCATGCAGGTCATTGTCTGTGGTGTTTGTTTTACAGATTATTCCACACAAACTGCATGGACCCAGATCTGTTGGTGCATTATTCAAAGCAGATCTGGGTCTGTGCAATTTGCAGTTGGACTCGTCTTACATGCAAGTATATATGGTATTTGATAACTGAAATTTGTATTTCTCTGATCAGCTGTAACCAAACCCACATGTACAATTATTAGGCTATGCAAAACTTACATGTATATCATTGACCTTATTTGTCTTGTTTAGTCTAGTTCGTATCAGTACACAGTAAAATGCAAGCATACTGCAAGACATAACTGTAAGGGTGATGCATATTTAACAACCATCTACTAGTATTATTATTCCCACACATCACTGACTAACCATTAAAGTCTTCATTAATTAACTTAAATTGGGCACATAATTTGTAATTAAATTGTAAAAAAAAAAAGACAAGTAAAGCACATCATGGGCATGACTTCCCAGATAGCTAAAGCAGTATTTTATTTTGGTAGCGGGTGTGAGAATGGAAGGTCGGTCCCTAACTGAACCAATGAATCAATCCCAGTTTATACTGTATGGTACCAAAATTTGTATAAGACTACCAGGTATTAGCAAACCAAATATTCCGATACTTATATATTCATAATAATAATATATAAAACATGTATCTGATTTGTGCTAGGTTATTTTTTAAGAATATGTTATCATCCACCGAAGTTAATTCTGATATACATGACCTATACTTGATTGAATGGAAGTATTGAACAGGATTTTAGAGATGAGGGCTTTGACTCAGACTGTCTTTTCCATTAATAAAGGGTGTCATATGCTTTTAATGTTTCTGTCACTAAGATTTTGTCACCTCAGATGAGTATTAGAATTTTAAACAACTGTTATTCATTACACCAGTGTCGGCATTCTCATGAATAGTGAAATGTGGTTCACTCAGTTTTCAACGATTTGAATCATACATGTGTCTCATCAAAGCTGTTTCTTATGAAAGCCATTCGTCCACTTTCTACAGTGGTCAAGGCTGTCTCTCTTTTTTTATTATGGTAGAACTGCAGTTGCATCCAAAAACATCAGTCACTAAATCAGATCAAAATGATGTTAAAAAATTACAAGGCATAAAACAAATACTTTTGGCACAAAAGTCTTTTGATTGTAAACAGTATCTGAAGGTATATAGAAAATACGGCATGCAGAGAATTTTGTGAGTTGAAACAGCTTGTTCATTTGCACATTGTTACCGTAAATACTTGCTTAAAAGTTGAGTCCAAATACAAACTGCACAGATCCAGATCTGCTGTCAGATAATGTGCCAGCAGATCTGGGTCTATGCAGTTTCTTATGAATAATCAGTAGAACAAGTAACAATGACCATGGCACATTATGTGATGGAAGATCAGGGTCTGTGTTGTTTGCAATTAGACTTTGCTTACAAATGAGTATTTATGGTAATACAATCATTTGTGTTGGTAACATATTTTGACAATAAAATGGATGCGGAATAATCTGTATAACTAAAAGAGAGTCAAGTATCTTGTCATGAATTGATCACAGTATCTTCAACACATGAAGATTGCACATCAAACATGTAAGTAGTTAAGGCCAAAAAAGATGAGTGTGCTTCTGGTTGGCCGACCGTCCCAGTTTTTCCTTGCTAACCCTAGCAATTTCCCACCCCACCCCAGGTTAAATAATTCACAAAGTTAATTTGTGCATCTAATTGATCCAGTTTTGCCCAGAACTTGATATGCTTAGTACATTATATATTAATTATTATAATATATATAATGTTTAAAATAAAGAAAAACTACCTTCCTACCCTAATTTTAAAACCAGTGCAGTAGGAAACACATATTTTTTGGTCTATTTTATATATGACCACATGTGAAATTAGTCCCTTGTTAAAGATGTGGGTTTTTTTTAATGTAAACAAATTGTATACATTGACCTTAAGGTGGATTATGTGTCCATCCATCTGTTCACTAGTTTTTTTCTGCACAATAGCTTGAGTTCTGCACCATGTAGTGCCCCAAACTATGTAAATAGGGTAAAGAAGAAACCTATCAATTTTTGGTGTCAAAAGGTCAAAATTAAAAAGGTTACTTGGACTGGAAAAAAAATATGATTTCACGACACTAACATTAGTTCTACATTACAGACTTTGCAGATGGCATGCTGCTGAATCTTGATTTTTGGTAATAAAGGTCAAAGGTCTAGGTAACTCTTGCTGAAAAATTGTTTCTACTTAGTAACTTCCCCATCACAGACTTACACTAAGCTTTGTGGATGACTTGCACCTGGAGTAACATAGAAGCCTATTTATTATGGAGTCCAAAGGTCAAGGTCACTGGCTGAAAAATCAAAAAGGTTTTTTTTTATACAAAAATTCATATTTTTGACCATGTACCTTCACCAAAAGTTTTTGGATGGCATAAAAATGTTGCCTGTTGAAGAAGTTAGAGGTCAGTGCAGCTGAAGATGAATTATGACTTCAGTTCTAAACAACCAAAGGTTGTAGAAGTCTTTCACGTATGATATGACAGCCAGGGGCTTAAGAATTTTGTCTGTTGAAGAAGTTTGAGGTCAGTGCAACTGAAGATGAATTATATATATATATATAAAATGTAAAATAATAACTTCAGTTCTGAACAACCAGGGGTTGTAGAAGCCTTTCACTTACGATATGACAGCAAGATGATGATGTAGAATGCTGACTTCAGCCAATGTCCATTTGGTTTGAAGCTGTCCACCCAACTTCAGCCAATGTCCATTTGGTTTGAAGCTGTCCACCCAACTTCAGCCAATGTCCATTTGGTTTGAAGCTGTCCACCCATTCTGGTTGAAAACAGTATATCACTAAAGTATTTATTTTGTGCATGGAAATGAAAGCAGGTGGTCTGTCTGTCACTGGGACTATAATCTATTCAACACTGATGATGATGATAATGAAATGCTTTCAGTTGAATTAATTTAAGACCTCATCAGTATCTAGCTCTGTTGATTTACTGTCCAAACAATAATTCCCTTGGTATGGCACCTTGGTTTAATTTGATTTTTCAACATTCTGCTTCATTCAGTTTTTGGCCCAGATTGTTTGAACTTCTCTACTTTTGCTTCCACACAATAATTCCCTTAATTAATTCAATTTGAGGACAATTTCATTTTGCAGTTCACTATTTATTAAGTGGAATTAGATTATCAGCTTACCATTCCCAACTTTGTAACAGGTTTTTTAGACTGGACCCTGGTTTGTCATGGTAGACATACTGTATCATCCATGGAATTAGAGTATCAGCTTACAATTCCCAAATTTGTAACAGGTTTATTGGACCAGACTCTGGTCTTGTCATGGTAGAAATACTGCATCTTCCATGGAATTTGATTGTTAGCTCTCTGTATCACCCTTTAGTGGAGTTATGGTAACTAAAAATTGGACCCACATTTTGTATGCATTTGTAATGTTTGTGACCTCACCTGGGGCCTTTATATCATCACTAGTTTCTTCCATTTACAAATATACCTTTTTTATACTGTATGAACATCATCAGATATACATTATATACTGTATTAAAATCATCACTGAGCCCTTTTTAATGAATAACTACCCTCCTACTTCTAATGAAAAGCAAGGAACATTAATTCCCAGAATTTGCTTGTTTTCATAGAATTCACTGCACTGAATGCACATTTGCTAAGATGCATGCATCTGTCTTTGAAATATAATGTAGACATTTCACTTTCTAATTTGACACCAAAATTGCTCCTGGATTAAGCACATCTGTCTGTCATTACCCTCTGGGTTCTAGTCCCAGGGTCATATGTTGAAAATCATTAAGGCTGCAGTATTTACCAAAATGTCTAAATGTGCCCATGGTTTGCAATAAACGAATGATGCCATTTAATGGAAGCAGTTAGAAACTCGACTTTTTCCCTTATCTGCATGCAAGGCTTACTGACCAGCTGTCATCTGGATAATGTGTACATCATACCTCACTCAACTTGTGATTGTTTCATTTGCTGTGCATTCTCTACCTCTTATTATTACAGGATTAAGTTTTAAGACATGTCTTTGTTGGTTATTACTGCCAGCATCCCTAGGATTGTAATTATATTGTGTTCAACTGTTGTATGATGACAAAACCAATTAAGGAACAGATGTACTGCATGGACATGCACAAGAGATACTTTTGTAGAATCTGTCTTGACTAAGAAACTATGCAGTGGCTTACCAACATGAAATCGCCTTTCAGTAAAATGAAATCTGACATGTAATGAGGTGTAATGTGGGTACCAGGAAAAATTTTGTAAGACAGTATTTCTCAACATACTGCAATACATACCATGGTATACCGCATTTATATTAGGGATCAGTAATTTAATGTTCTGGTGTAGGGGTCTGACAAGTATTTTGTTAAAATAGCTGAACAAATTATCTTGCTTGATTTGTAGCAAGAAAACCTCAGATTATGTCCATTATTGTATTTGAACAAGTTAGTTATCTTGAGATGAAAGAAAATAAAGTATTTCAGTTCAAAAGAAAATTGCAGTTTCCCCCACCCCTCTCAGTCTGTAACTTATACTAGATGAATTTATTATGTTAGTGTTAATTGTTGTATGAGTCGGAATCTAAAACTGTAACTAAAGTGGGATGATTAAGCTTACAGTATATTTGACACCCAGTGAAAGACATGCCCACATTGAGAGCTTGTTGATAAAAATAGGAAGTGTTGAAATTGAAGCCTACAGTTGACTAGCTACACTGTTCATATAATAGGCAGGGAAACTTTGAGTGGGATGCTTACATTATATTTGACACCCTTTGAAAGACATTATGCCCACATTGGAGAGCTTCTTGATAAGAATAGGAAGAGTTGATACGGAAACCCACAGTTTACTAGCTACGCTATTGATATAATAGGCAGGGAAAGTTTGAGTGGGATGCCATCACCCAGGCAAGATATATATCAGAGGAACAGTAAATATACAGCAAACTTAACAAGCAAGAGAATATTTAGTGGACAAGAGAAATTACAAAAAATTCAAACAAAAACAACTGCTGTCCTAAAATCCTTAGGATGATTCTCAATCTTAGAAAGTAATAATTGCCTTAACACATTAACATATGCTAGAAAAAAAACCTTGGCAAAAGTTTGAAAAAGGCATGACCATAGTTACATATATGGTCAGATATTTCCCAGTTGAAATTGATAGGAGAATGAACTATCTGGACCTTGATCTGCTGACAACTAAGGCACAGGCTGACAACTAAGGCACAGGCTGATAAGGGTCTATGCAATTCTCATGTTCTCTTATAATTGTAAGTAGAATGAACTATCATGACCCTCATCAACTGTGCATTATGTGACAGCAGATCTAAGTTCGTATGCATTACACATATAAATAGCAGTGCCACATGTCAGCCTGTCATAATTAAGTAGATCTAGTTTAACACACTCTTGTGAACTATTCTGGCACATATATAGCTTAGGTTGGCCACAGAACTACACTAAGATGTCTTTGGTAAACTTGAGTATTAGATATAGACCTTAGGTCTGCCACAGTACTATGCTAAGGTGTCTTTGATAAAGTTGAGTATTAAATGGGCATATGTAAACCTTAGGTCTGCCACAGAACTATGCTAAGGTGTCTTTGGTAAACTTGAGTATTAGATAGGCATATAGAGACCTTAGGTCTGGCACAGTACTATGCTAAGGTGTCTTTGATAAAGGTGAGTATTAAATGGGCATATATAAGCCTTAGGTCTGGCACACAACTATGCTAAGGTGTCTTTGGTAAACTTGAGTATTAAATAGGCATATATAGACCTTAGGTCTGGCACAGAACTATGCTAAGGTGTCTTTGATAAAGTTGAGTATTAGATAGGCATGTGTAAACCTTAGGTTTGCCACCACAGAACCATGCTAAGGTGTCTTTGGTAAACTTGAGTATTAAATAGGCATATATAAACCTTAGGTCTGCCACAGAACTATGTTAAGGTGTCTTTGATAAAGTTCAGTATTAGATGGGCATACATAAACCTTAGGTCTGCCACAGAACTATGCTAAGGTGTCTTTGGTAAACTTGAGTATTAAAAAGGCATATATAAACCTTAGGTCTGGCACAGAACTATGCTAAGATGTCTTTGATAAAGTTGAGTAAGTATTAGATAGGCATATATTATAGACCTTTTCCATGGCTTAAAATTTTTAAGACTCATGCCAATTCTTCAGATTTTGTTTATAATGAGAACTAGAGAGTAGTCTTAATTCCTAAATCATGATACAGTTAATCTAATACCTTTTTCTTTCTTGTCAGAATAAACAAAGTTGTTTAGCATTATCAGTTACTTAAGTATAAACAAAGTTGTTAATTATATTGGATACTTGTAATTACAATTACCCAGCAGAATTTTTACCTTATTTTATTTGTTACAGCATGGAAATCAGGGTGTTTCAGTGGGAGAACTTCAGGATGAACTCGATGAGACAGGAATTATCAATATCATTCCAGAGGATCGGATGGACCGTCTGATTGAAGCAGCAGACAGAGATCGTGACCACTTTATAACCTACCGGGAGTTTATGGACATGGTGAGTCTTCATGTAACAGGGTAAGCAGAAGAATATCCAAAGGAGGATGTGGTTGAGTACAGTTGGAAGAGGTGTTGGTACAGTCTTGATTGGATTTAAGATTTCTGGGAACACCTTAGGACCAGGGAAGATACCTGAGTTACATATCTGTGATGGGGAATGGTAAGGTGAAATGGCCATGTAGCTTCCTATCCTCTCCATATTGTTCTGAACACCACTGGTGAGAATATCTGTATGATACTTTGTCATCTCAATGAGTAGTGTAAAATTTCTTTGTGCATTTACATGTCATCAAAGTTGCATTATTTTTTGTTTATATATATTTTCCAATTATAGAATAACCAGAGCAAATATAATCCACTGCTGCTGGACCTGAAAATTTTTGGTGGTCCAAAGTCCGAGACCAAATCTTTTTCTAAGGACCTGTTATGTTAGCAGTACAAGTAGAGTTGATTGATAGTGAGAAACTAGTGATGTAAAATTTTGTTGGAAATTGGCAAATTAAGCATGCAGTTCACATGGATCATGAGTCTGTTCTTGATCTTCATCAATCAAATGTTAGTCTGTTCTTAGTCATAGCTAAAAGTAAGCATCAACAGTATTGACCACAAGTTTAAGTATGGATTTACTGGCTGGGGGCAAGAATCAATCAAAGGGTCTTCATCTGCACACGTTGAACTGCAGGACCTCAAATGTCCCAGGTTCGAAAGGGTGGAAACTTTGATTTGAAAAAAAAAACAATTCAGACTTTCCAGGTTCACTGGATAAATACTTGGATATGGACTGAGTGTCACCAAAATGGATTGGTTATGATTTGTTCATAATGTATGGTATAAATCAAGTGAGCAAATTGTACAGGTTCTTATTAAAAAGACATGTTCAGTTTTATAACTGAGTATAGTAATTGAACCAGAAAGGTTATTGCTAATAAATTGAACACTCCACCCTATCTATTAGCTAGACCTGTGATTGCTCAGACCTTTTTCAAGTTATGTGCAGATTAAAAAAAGGCTTGAATGTCTTTTCAGCACCTCATATGTGGTGAGTAAAGCTGGAAAACCTTTCTGATATTGAGTTAGCTTGTAACATTTAGGAAAAGAATGATCTAGATTTGGGACAAAATAACATCTACAGTCACAGCTTCACTAGCCAAGTTTCCAATATGCTAACCTACCTTCACCGTGGGGGATTGATCCGATATTTCAATGCTTTGCACTAGTGACATCTAGCATCTAATAGTAGTGCATTGTATATTGGCCAAAAATGGTGGAGGCAACTGACATCAAAAGGATACTTTGTAAGTTTAATATCAAAAGGCTGACTACATACCAAAAAGAAGCCATTACATGTGTAGTTAAGGGCAAAGGATGCATTTGTGCAAATACAGACCAGCAGTGGCAAATCACCTATTTATTAGTCCATTCAAGTTACATGCATTCCTTGCCTCGATCGTGCAGGAACAGTGTTCAGATCTGAACAACTTAATTTTCAGTGGATGCTGTGACAAGTCCCTGCATCCAATGAAATTCACGGACACAAAGTACTGAAATATTGGATTGATTGGCTAAGTTGTAGATGGGTTAACATATTGGAACTTTGGCTAGTGAAGCTGCAGTCTCAGCTTTTCTAAACTTTATGCCTTGTTCCCTGAATGCATTAATACAAAGATAGTACATTGCAGACAAAAAGGATAAGGTAGCAGAATTTTCATAGCAAGTAAGATGATCTTATATTCAGTAAAACTATTGCAGTATGTATTACAACTTTTAGTGGTCCCTTTAAAATGTTTTGTATCACCAAGATTTGGAGGATGGAGATGCGCATTCCCTGCCCAAGTACAGGTATAAAAAGCTGCTCATTGGAATATAATTGTAATAATTAAAGTGTACATATACTTTGTGAGAGATGTATAAAACCAGATAACAACCAGAGTAAGTAATGGAGGACATGTATCTTCCAAAATTGCCAATAATAGTATGTCATGCTTGCCATGGCAGAAGCTCGACCTAACATCCAGGTGTGTCTCCATCCGTTGATCCCTTTTTGGCATCCAGATGTCTCCATCTGTCAATCTCACATTGGCATCCAAGTGTATCTCCATTTATCCATCTCACATTGGCATCCAAGCGTGTCTCCATCTTACTTCGGTGCCAAAGTGTTTCTCCATCTGTCCATCTCATGCTGGCATCTAAGTTTGTCTCTAATGTCCTTCTCACTTTGGCATCCAAGTGTTGCCATCTGGCCATCTCACTTTGGCATCCAAGTGTGTTTCCATCTGTTCACTCACTTTGGAGTCCAACTATGTCTCCATCTGTTAATCTCACTTTGACATCTAAATGCGTCTCCATCTGTCAGTCTTACTTTGGCATCTAAGTGTGTCTCCATCAGTCCATCTCCCTTTTGCATCCAAGTGTGTCTCCATCTCTCCCTCTCACTTTGGCATCCAAGTGTCTCTATTTCACATTTGCATCCAAGTATGTCTCCATCTGTCCATCTTATTTTGGTGCTGAAGTGTGTCTTCATTTGTCCATCTCACACTGGTATCCAAGTATGTCTCCATCTGTCCATCTCACTTTAATATCCAAGTGTGGCTCCATCAGTCCATCTCACTTTGGCATCCAAATCTGTCTTCATCTGTTCATTTGTACACAACATGTTTTAAGGTCAGTGATGAAGTGCTTTACTCATGTAGTTGTCTTCTCTAACTAAGGTAAAGGTGGGCAGTACAAAACTGGATCTAAGGTAAAGGTGGGCAGTACAAAACTGGATCTCATATTTAGTCATTTGAGGACTCCTTTGATAGTCAGAATTCAAAAAGGTAGATTCCATTGACCATAATGTTCCTATTTTGCAAAATTACAATACTTTTGGGATAAGTTTGGAAAAACAGTTTTCATCCTACCCATGATTTATCTAGGATTAAATTTTAAAAACTATAACAATGATATGCACAGCTTATGTTGAAGGATCCCTTTCAAGTGCTGTCAATATGCAGCTCTATGAGATCTCAATATTTATGTCCAGCAGAATCTTTGTGGTGACCACGATAAAATAAAAATAATTTTAGGTTCTTAACCTAACAGGGTCTTTCAGATTTCATAAAAGTCAGCTTGCTCTGGGCAAGAGACTGGAAAGTTGAACATGCCTGTTGGGGGATTTGAACTTGAGCCAAAATATAACAAAACATCACAGGTCAAGCATAACATAAAAAGATTGTAAAATAAAATATTACTTGATTTTAGAAAGGTCACATTGTATTTGTTTTGCAAAAAAAAAGAATTTTAATTTTCTTTTCATGTTTGTTTGCACTTTGCAATAGCATGTTGATAAGTAAAGTTTAAAAAAATGATATCTGTAAAATAGTCCTTGTAGATAGATAAGTAGATGGGGAAAGAAAGATCTTGTGAGATCTGCCCATTTTATCAAGTAGTACATGTACCTGTACAGTGACATCTATACAATGAAAATGGTGTTGGGTTCAAGCCTAGTGCAGCATACATTTTTCCCATACATAAGCTTGTAAAAAAAATTACATGTTCATTGTAAATAATTGCATGTGGCCAAATATATAATGGAATTAGTGGTGTATAACTGTCCAGAGGTCTGTAGACATACCTATAGGACTGTTCTGCTCATGAGAGATACTGTAGGACTGCTCCACTGATCAGAGATAAAACAGAGATCTGTAGATAGACCTATAGGACTGTTCTGCTCATGAGAGATACTGTAGGACTGCTCCACTGATCAGAGATAAAACAGAGGTCTGTAGACATACCTATAGGACTGTTCTGCTCATGAGAGATACTGTAGGACTGCTCCACTGATCAGAGATAAAACAGAGATCTGTAGACATACCTATAGGACTGTTCTGCTCATGAGAGATACTGTAGGACTGCTCCACTGATCAGAGATAAAACAGAGATCTGTAGATAGACCTATAGGACTGCTATACTCATAAAAGATAAAACAGATGAGACTCTTTTGATTTCAAATTGATTTGCATCAAAACCTGTGTGCATTAATCTTTGTTTTACAGTATCATGTTTTTGCAGTTGCATAGAGACTGAAATATACACCAAATCATAGATGTGTTGATTTTATTTACATGAGATACATCTGTAACCTTCCACCCCCTTTTTCTGAGACTGTACAGCTTTACAATATAAACATGTTTATAAACACCTGCTAAAGATAGCTGGAGAGCATGTAGACCAGTTGAGCAAGAGTATTTAAAATTGTTCAATTTACTCTTCACTCCTTTATCAAGCTGTGATAATTTCTTTGGTAATGGGTAAGTTTGGCACCCAGGTTAAAAATCATACTTTTAGACTCATTGAGTAAAGAATCATCAAGGTATTGTTCTAATTTTGAACTTTTTCTATTTGCAAAAATAAAAGATGTCTTCTTCTATACATAGAAGTTTCAGTTTGTAGTTATACTGTCTAAAACCAAACTTTCCTGAAATTTTAATCATGGTTATTTAATAAAAGATGTACGTGAAATTTTCAGTCATGGTTATTGGATAAAAGATATATGTGAAATTTTAGTGATGGTTATTTGATAACAGATGTACATGAAATTTTAGTCATGGTTATTTGATAACAGATGTACATGAAATTTCAGTCATGGTTATTGGATAAAAGATATACGTGAAATTTTAGTCATGGTTATTTGATAACAGATGTATGTGAAATTTCAGTCATGGTTATTTGATAACAGATGTACATGAAATTTCAATCATCGTTACTTGATAACAGAATGTACGTGAAATTTCAGTCATCGTTATTTGATAACAGATGTATGTTCCCCAGCCATTTAGAGTGACATTTGAAAGAAACAGCTCTGAATAATTTCAGACTTGTCCCTTATAATGTGCTGGCAGGTCTGGGTCTGTGTTGTTTGTTCTATTGATTCCTCATTACAAACTGAATAGACCCAGATCTGTCAGTGCTTTATGTGATGGCAGATCTGGGTTTGTGCAGTTTTCAGTTGGACTTGACTTTTTGGACTTGACTTGCAAGTGAGTATATACAGTAATTATTGATCAATGTCTGTTCTGGAAATTAATATTTAGGGGGAAACTTGGCCTTCCATAAAAAAGGAGAGAAGTTTGTAAATATAGAAGGGATTGAATGAAAGAATAATGAAGGGCTTAAGAACATGGTACATCATTTTTTTCATGCACTCAATTGATTTTTCAATGCAAATTTTGTTAAATTATCATGAATCCTGCACTTGTGCATCGTAGAATAGACTGTTACATTGCTTTGAATGAAAAAAGGGATCAGTTGCATCAGTGCCAGGCAATGTTTTTAATTCACTCCTGTCCTCTTTCTCTGTTGCTTTATCACACATACATTTGCTAATAAATGCTATGTTTACATGATGTGGATGTTTGCACTAAATAAACACATGACAGTCAAGCAGGTGTTTGCATTAGTACAACATTGTCTGTAGACTCATCTCCAGTGGGGTTTTTTTTCCATCTTACTGCAGATGGGTGGACTTAGCAAGTCAGAAAGGACAGCCATGCAGAAGTTTGCAGGAGTGGTTATACAGAATATTATCCCCAAGAGCATGAGAGAAGACTTCATGGAACATTATACATGCTGCCCTCCACCTATATTTATGTTTGTCATCAGTATTATTGAGGTATTTTACCCATTTTACAGTCTTCATGTGTAATGTTGTTATTTAGTGAGATAAGTTTTCACAATGCTGATGTTATTTAGCAAGGTTTTTTTTTTTAGTAAGTTATTTTTACAAATTCTGTTAGTGAGATGAGTTTCACAGTGCTGTTATTTAGTGAGGTATTTTATTTAGTGAAGTTATTTTTCACAATGCTGTTATTTAGTGAGGCAAGTTTTCACAGTGCTGATGTTATTTAATGAGGTGAGTTTTCACAGTTCTGATGTTATTTAGTGAGGTAAGTTTTCATAACCAAAAACTCACTAGAATGAGTATAAAAAACAAATGAACAAGAAATTACATAATGAGATTGTAGCAATTCGTAGTTGTGTAACTGTGGAAGAGAAGTCAGAGCTTTACACTTTGTGAAGGACATTAATTACTTTTGTTTCCCACAGTGATGAGTGTCACAAAAGGTAGTGGTCACTATGTCCATCTGAATGATCACTATGTCCAGCTAATGGACACTATGTCCAACTGTCTTTTAGCTGGTTGATCTTATTAATTGTTCTTTAAAGATAGTCTCAAGGGCAGAATAGGTTGTTTGCATAAGTGGATTATCATGACCACATGATACCTATAAGTTAAAAATTACCAGCATTAATGACCCCTAGTGTGCAAATTTGGGAGACATTTGCAGAAAATGGAGATTACAGTACACTTTCATATTAGAAAAGAGGACCAATTAAAATAAAACAATATATTTTATATTATTAGAGTGTATTACTGTAATTTTCAATACTGTTGAGGTTAAGGATATGCATGATAAAGTGAAAGGTGGAATAGTCATTTGTCAATTTAGCTTTGATTTTCCATCCGAGATGTAAGCACTGAGACAAAACATGCATATCCAGATAGGAAATAAATATAAAATAAGCTAACAACAATTCTGACAATTACAAAGCTGTTAAAATGGGTGGCAGATATTAGAATTTGTGTATATATAGTTTGCTGTATATACTAGCTTATAAGCCCAGGCAAACTGCAAACAACGAAGATCCTGATCTGCCAGCGCATTATGTGTGATGAAGCTCCTACAAATCATTCGTACTCAGATTTGACCATGGAGTGGACTGAATTTAGCTTCAAGGTGGCAGTTGAAATTTATAGTGTGTTGGCTACTTCAGAATGCCTACCACTACTCAAGACTAAGTTAAAGCATCAGTAGATTTCAACAAGGAGGAAGAGGTGTCATTCTTTCAGCTTCTTCAACAGTCGCCTATGGTGATCACTGACCTGCTGTCAGGTAGGATTGGTGACCCATTGAATTCTAAGGTTTTCTTTTCGGAAAGCCAAGTACCAGCAACGTTCACATCTCACTGGTACAAGACTCACCCAGTCTCTTTCAGAACTGATCTCCTGACCCTTGACAAAAATCTAGTAGCAGTTCACATGTCCACTCCATTGTTTTATGAAGTGGACAAAAATGTGTTCCAAGGCACATCAAAGCTAGTCCGAAATGCAGCCAATAAGTCTTCAATGTTAGATTTGGACTCATTGGCAATATTCTGACTTGCTGAGAAATCCTGCAATTACCACACTTGGGAGGTGATGGCCAGGATTGCTAGAGTCATTAGCCAAGCAGCTCACCATTCCATGGCCAATGTGTTGACTGCTTCAGTCAATTTAGACCTGATATGATGTGATGCATGTCTTCAGTCCACATTGCTCAAGCCTCATCATTCCCTGGCTTTACAGATGACCCCATTGGGGTCACCATTACTTTTGGAGGAAAAATTTAAGAAGTTTGGAGGCAGAGAGCTCAGGAAATGCTCCTCCGACTCACTGCTCAACCCACAAAGGCATTTCACAATCAACCCTGCCACTGGAAGTACAATAAGCGGACTAGGGACAATGGATCTTTTCAGTCCAGTGTGCATTATATATCCCAGCCCAACATCAGGAGACAACAGTCTAACCAAGTAAGTAGGCAACAATACAGAGGCATCAAGAAACCAAGTTTCTCTGCTTCAAGCCTTCTGACTCTGGACATTGATCTACCTTCCCCACCCTCCACAGACAGCCTACCTGTGGACTGCCTCCTGCAATTTCAGGCTCAATGGATCACCCTATTCCATCAGAATGATTATATCTCATAGAGTTAGCTTTGCAGAGGCAATCTTTGAATCTGATAGATCTGGCAGCGGCAACCCAGATGACCGTCAGACCCAATTAAAATAATCAACACAGCCTATCAGCTTTGCTGGATTCACCACTGAAATATTTTAAGTAAGAAAATTTAAATAATTATCTTATTTACCATATGCAGGCATCACAGGTCAAGTGATCCTAGGTTGTGTTGCTTATATAATCAGGAAAATGGGGTATGGTTAGCATGGGAGATCCAGTTATTATTCTCGGGAAGGATACCTGAGGTTGAGGTTGGATGCTGAGCAATCGCTCCTCCTATTACCTATTCTCCTAACATTAATGTGATTGGGGAATGTATTTGAAGGAGAAGGCATACTTTTAAGTAAATTGTGTTTCTCTGAGAATACTTACCCAATCACATTACATAGAAACCCTCCTAACTGCCTCACCATGTGCGCATCCTCATTAGCATATCCCTCAGCTAAAAGATTAGCGACAATTGGTGGTGGCATGGGGAGGTAATGGGCAACAGGTTTTGCCCTTCTGTATATGAGATAGACAGGAAAAGATGATTTTTGTCTTTTAGTGGGGCTGGAATGATAAGGTAGTAGGCTTATATCCCCAACATGAATGTGATCGAACAGTTATTTTTGGGAAACAGTTTGCTTTCGGCACAAGTGAGAAACCAAGGCAATGTGCCCTCTCTAGATGACTCCTCTTTGGTTAATGCATTAGACTTCAGACTCATCATTTTTTGTAGAGGAGATGATAACACTGAGAAAGACAAGATCATGGTCATGTAAATATGAAGAAAAAATTGCTACATTTTCTCACAACATACCTTGTGTTATCAATATTTTTGTTTTAAACATTCACACTTATTTAATACAAATGTTTGTTGCATGCTTTGAATTTCCTCCCAAAAACACTGTAAATCCATTTGATCCTTATGGACAATTGTTTAATCATTCTTTTTCTTTTCAGATTATTGTGTTTATAGTTTATGCTAAAGAACTTGAGGCTCAGGGTATAGCAACAACTGCTACAACTGGAGTACCAATGTACAGTCCCTTGCTCTACAAACCTACACGTCGCTATGAGGCCTGGCGCTACTTTACTTACATGCTGTTACATCAAGGGTATGTATTTATCTGCTCACTTTTGTATGCCATTATATGAAGAGTGCATATTTATTTGCTCATTATATGCCATGATATAAAACATGCATACTTGTCTTCTCACATTGCTCAAAGGAATTTGTTTGTGACACAGGTCCAGGGCTGGTGACTTAAAATAAACTCACAAGCTGATCCTACCTCTGCAAATTAGCACAATGGGCTCACCAACTGCAGCCTTCCAAGACATCTCACTAGCTGTTGTGAGCCAATTAAGTAATATGTGAAACAGTGGATTATACCTGACCTCTTTGCTTATAATTGCTGCTATTTAAACTGCCCAAGGGATAGTTTTACATCAGCTCCAATCAGGACTGTTTACCATTTATACATGCAGCATGTCACGGGCATATACTGAAAGTGGTGGAAGTGGGTGGGTGGGTCTATTTTTGTAGATTACTGAAAATTGTGTTTTCTCGAAACACAACCATATCTGGGGGTTTGGGAGCACAAAATCATATTTTTAGCATGACATGCCATGCTTCAATTTGATTAAAATCAGATCTCAATTTCATGTAGGACAGTGGTAATCTGATTAAGATTGCGCCGTGTTATGGCAGGTATGTCAGTATCTTGAAAATACATTTACACATTTCATCAGTGCGATCAAAATTTCCTCAAGCAAATTAGAAATTTTTTTTACAAGCCAGAAGGGCACCTCACTTAGAATACAGCATGGGCCTGATCTAAAATCAGACAGGCCCAAGGTATCGAGCTATCTTTTTTTTTAACACTAGCTCACTATTGTATGCCATTACATGAAGAGCGCGTACATTTTTGCTCATTATCATATAACATTATATAAAACATGCATACTTGTCTGCTGTCTATTGTATACTGTTACATCTAAGGTCTGACTTTGTTATCTGCTCCATAAGTACCTTAAATCCATATAACTCAGAGATTTCAACACTTAAACCCTTTGCAGCAAGTGGTCATAGCAATGAAAATGACTATATTCATCATTGAGTGCTATTGCATACTGGGACATTTTCTTACACAATTATCTTTGCATTTGATTTAAATAAGACTGTGGTAAATGCATTACGTAAATTTTCAGGTTTTATTTAAGGTGTTAACTACTAGTGTTGCCGTAGTGATTCACTTCTCTGCCTGGCTGCTGGGTCACACTACTGTAGCGGATTTGTTGGCTGACTTCCAGAGCCATGATGATATTGCAAACAAATGATAACATTTTAGTTGATGATTTGGGGATATTGGCTGTTTGTTATAATTGTTTTCTGTGTAATGACTAAAAAACCATGATTGCCAAGCTAGAACTACATTATTTCTGATTCTCTTAATCTGCTGATGTCCACAAGATTGTTATTATAATTCATGAATAGAATACAAAACACTATTTTTAAAACAAAATTTATCTGTCAGTCTTTTATTCAAAGTTATTTGTCAGATATGTACATAAAATTATTTTATAATATTTATGAAGTCACTGGATATTTAACAAGTTACCAAATATTTAGCAAGTCACTATGTTCCACTACTTCTTAAGGTGCTTCATCGTAATCATAGCAGCGTTTTATGCTTTATATACTGACTGACCTCACACTCTGTGCACATGATGGAGGACACATCATGCCACATCTGTTCTTTATAACACAGCTCTGGTTTTTCAGTTTGTATGGGCCAGTGTGCATCTCCACAGTTAACAAGCACAGATAGTGCCCTTCTCTTTCTTGATCAGCTGCAGTGCAAAAGCATTTTGAAAACCCAGTTGTCTCTGTCTGATTTCTTTCCTTTATTAGTAATAATTTCATAATCAAGTGACTCGTGCAGAGCTATTAATGAATTGACAAAAGCTACATCAAAGCAGAACCAAAAAAAATACTTTCACTATTTTTGTTGCTTTGCAGCAGGTGGAGTAGTTTTCTTGGTCCTCCAGGTAAACCCAAGTCATATATTTATTATAGAGATATGAGACAGTTGGAACTGACACTTCCTGGTAGGTTCCAATATTTGCCACGTACACACCATCCTGCTCTTGCTTGGGTTTACAACTCATTCATAAAGTACAGTGATTTTGTCCGTCAGTGTTATAGCACATAGATTAATTTTTGTCATCAGAACACTGTCACCCCTGTTCTTAAATTTGGCAGGTTTTATTGTCTCTGGCATTCCCATTTCATTTGCTTGCACAGTACTGAGGCAATAAGTTTATTCTTTCCTTAATAATTCAAACAGTGCCAGACTTGAGAAAAAATTGTCCATGTATGTTATATGTGATTTTCCACATATTTTCTTGATAATATCTGTTACACACAAGCACCAAAGGCTCTCATCTTTCATGCATCTATCCTGCCTGGCATTTTGCTCTTCCTGTATACACCTGTAACTCCTGTACATAACCATTGCATGAGTCTGCTTGTTGCCAGATTTGTATTCCAAATTTAGTCAGCTTTGCTGGTAAACATTGCATGAAGGATAATCAACCTTTATAAGCAATCATACTTTTATCCACACTTGGCTGTTTATAACCCTTGTAATTTTCAAGACATGTTTTGGAATCTTCATAGACAATGAGTCTTATGTGATGCAAATTGTCATTTCCAGACTGGCAACTTGTGGATTTAGCCTGTTGTCATTTGAATGAAAATATTTATACAACTTTTTAAAACACTCTGGTTATAATTTTGGGAATACTTGGTACCCAGAAGGGCACCAAGCTGGGATATAGGTTAGAAGTGCCACATAATCAAATGTATTCATAGAAAGGCCAGTATTTCATCCATTGTTGTGGTTTACCAGTGTGAATTTCACTTTTCTTTCATACACCTTGCTGCCATTAATTCATTGTATAAATCCTTCCATTTCAAAAAAAAAAATCAATCTCTTTCAGTAAAACCTGTGACTCTCGGAGCACACTTCACTGTCTTGATCATTAGAGTCTATCTCAGTTTTGGACAGAATTGACTTATCAGACACTTTTTAATTCAATATTGTCAAGTTCTTCTTCTGAAAAAAATGGAATTTCAGATTTTGAATTGCTAGCTAAAGCAAGTTTCCTCCACCTTGTTTCCAGTTTCCAGTTTCCTGCTCCTCGTGAGAGAGAAGTATTTTTATGTGAATTATTTCAAGAAACTATATAAGGATGTATCAGCCAAGAAAGTATTGGTCTGTTTATGCATTTAATTTCAAGATTTTACATTGTTGCCTTCATTGGTTAAGTTATATATTTATCTGTTATGTTCTATATATTATACAGAATTTTAACATTTTTTACATTTTATATTTTATCCTGTTGTATTGAATTTTGTCAATTTTTGGAAGGGTTTAACTTTTTGAATTTTTTGCAATTCATTTTTATATTTTTCAGAACTTAACCTTTGGTTGTTACTACACAGCTACTTTTGTGCTCCAGTACCATAAAACACTACTACATACATACACCATAAAACACTACAACATACATACACCATCCAACACTACTACATACATACATATCCAATGCAGAGACTGTGTCATTTCTTTGTCAGTATCTGAACTATGAAAAAAAACTGAGAGAAAACAAGTTGTACAATTGATGCAAAATAAACTTTGGGCTAATAAGACTGGAATGCCCTATTCCTCCCAAATGCCAGTGAGCTTTATTCAGGGCTGTTCCATTTAAACATACAAGGTACCCAGGGAAGGCAGTTTTTAAAAACTATATACCAGGGTACTTTGATTTCACATAGTTCATATTAAAATGATTAGAAAATTATAAATTGCATCTATGAGTGAGTACCCCACTTGAAACATGCCTTCCCTGGGTCCCATGTATGTTTTAATGGAACAGCCCTCAGCAATTCATTTTATTTTTAGCAAAATTATAGTATTAAATACATAATGGAGATATTTTTTTCCAAACTTCTGATTTTGACCTCTTCTGCAGGTATGTTCATCTGATTGCCAACCTAGTATTCCAGCTGCTGCTGGGATTACCACTGGAAATTGTCCACAAGTGGTGGCGAGTGATGCTAGTCTACTTCATTGGAGTCATTGCTGGTGAGTAGAAGAATCATTCTGCCTGTCTGTATATACAGTATCTGCTCACACAGGATAAGTCCATTCTTCACCTATATCATTCATAAAAGGACACTGTTCCTATAGTGGCAGATTTTACTGTATATATATAAACAGATCTTTCTAGACCAGGTCACATTTTTAGCCTGCTGGCCATATTCCAGAAGAGCTTATGGGATGTACTGTAGTCCATCATCTGTCATCTGCTGTCTATCCATTAGATCAAGTTTGTTATCACCACACCTCCTGTGCATCATTGAGGATTTCCATGAAACTGTACACATACATTCATCCTATGGTCTTATTGATCCTAAATGAAACTGGTGTTACTTGGACATCCAGTATGGCCACTACAGTGGCCCTCTTGAAAATCATGTTATCACTACTTCTGAATGGATGATCATATGAGCATGGGGTTTTAACTGATTGATTTTTTTTATGTTGTCTAGCTGGTCTAGCATAGCTGCCAAGTGTCCTGTTTTTTCTGTATTTGTCCCATATTTTGGACCTGAATAGGGGTGTATGTTATTTGCAAAAAATACATTTTTTGATTTAAAAAAAATAATAAAAAATTTCCTTGCAATTTTCAGTTTTAACGGGCACTCGATTCCATTCTGATAGAAATGTACTATTGCATGTATATAGGAATTCAGCACTACAATATGATTGGTTCATTCAAAATCAAGGATACCATGCCTGTCTTTATCCGCCACATTGGATTTCGCAAACAGTTACTGATATCACTGTATCTCATCTTCGTAATAATCTAATCATGTTTAATAGGAAAGCAGAATATTCAGAATTTTCGCCAGGAAAGACAAGAAAACAGAACTGGAAGGACAATTGTGCCGTCTTGTTTAGATTTGTGAACCATCTAGTAAAGGAGAAAACTTTACATTTTGAAATTGTGTAATGAGATTTTGCTATAATTGGGCATGGAGGCGCCCATGAAATACAAGAGCACGAATAAATATCAGCTTGCTGCTTCATCATACACAACTGAGCCTAAACTTAGGACATATGAAAAAGCCCGAGATAACCTTGATGTAATTCGATCGAAATTCAGTTTACTAAATTTCTTTTAGAAATGAACCTTCATCTTACAGTTACTGGTGTTGCTGGCACATTATTTTGCACACGTCTTCCAGACAGTAAAATCGTAACGGATTACCCATGTGAAAAAATGAAAACAGTTCAGGAAGAAAATCACACAGAATTCAGATCATCAGTGAAAGATGGGACAATGGAATCAATAATGATTGAAAAAAGAAAATAAAATGTGGTGTGGAAAAGGTTCATATAAACAGCCTTTGCCTGAGTGCCTGAATGGAACAGGGTGCCCATTCAGAAGGTACAAGAGTGCAACACATGCATCTTAAATAATTAAGGAAGGTATTGTCCTACTTCATGTATAGTTGTAGATGTTGTAAAAAGTTACTAATGCATTAATATTTTAAAAATCAATATTTGTTCCTGAAAATCAGTATTTTTGTCATAAGCAGTCAGTATTTTTGTATCCCAGGGTTGGCAGCTATGAGAGTGTAGATAATGTGCCAATCTAATATCCTTGATTGCTGCCACTGTGTCAATCTTGAAAATCTTGTTATTGCTCCTCTTCCTGAATGGAAAACCACATTGACATGGGGTTTTCACCAGAAGACTTCTTTTTAAATATCTAGTTGGTCCAAAATGAAAACATTGCCATCAGATGTCCAATATGTCCACCACTGTGGTCACCTAGAAAATGTTTATACCACTACTCATATTATACTCAAATGGATGGTCATATGAGCATGGGTTTCTATTACTAAACATCTGGACCACTCCAGTAGCCTAAGTGGTTAGAGTATCCACCTTGGATGCAGGTCATGGGTTCAAACCCTGGCCAAGTCATACCAAAGGCTTATAAAAATGGTATTAACAGGTGCTTTGCTTGGCACTCAGCATGAAGAGGTTAGTGTTAGGACTGGTCAGCCTGTTGTCAGGATAATTTGGCTGGGTGGGACATGATGCTACATGATGCCCCATTGCTGAACATCACTATAAACTGCTACACTGCAGACATCGTATCAATATGACTAAAATTGTTAAAGTTATGTTAAAAATATAAAAAGAAACACAAAAACAAATTAAACAACTGTTAAAGATGCTTAGTTGGTCCTAAATGAAAATGGTGCTAACATTCAGTATGGCTGCCGCAACAGCCATCTGGACAATCTTGTTATAAATATTTCTCTTGACTGAATGGTCATAACAGTATGGGGTTTTCACTGAAAGACTTATTATCATGTCTGGTTGGTCAAAACTGACTTTTAATACAGCTGCCATATTCACCATCTTTAAAATCTTGTTATCGCTGCTTCGCCTTGATGGCTGGTCATATTGACACCATGCTTTCACCAGAATTCATATGATGTCTATTTGGTACTAAATGGAGATGATGCCATTGATGTCCATTATGTCCACTGCTGCAGCTAATTTGAAAATTTCATGGTTACTGAAGAATATCAGAGATGATTTCAACACTCCGCAGCTAAATGGAAGAAATGGTCTTATCATGAATTCCTGTTTAATTCTTTTTGGCCAGTTGAGCATCAATACCTTAAAAGGATACTTGCTATAGTTCTTGAATCACAATCTGATTTGTACGTAGATTTTGCATGTTTAATTGGATGCAGTCATATTGTGAAAGAGAATATACCTCTTGAGTGGAGAAGTTGCTTTAGTTTTAATGTAGCTTGCTCACTCACAGGTCATTGTTAATTTTACATGTCATTAACAGACTCTTGGACACTTGCTGACTTATTGACTGACTGCTAGGCATTTTTCATTCACTGACTGGCACTTAACTAGTCTTTGACTGAACACTAGACACTTCTCACTGCCTGACTGATCATTACGCACTTGCCCACTTAATGACTGGCTATTGGCACTTGCCCACACAATGAGTGACCACAGGATACTTATCCACTCACATACTGAACTGTAGGCACATGACCTGTCCTAGATTGACCACTGGATACCTTCCCACTCTCTCACCAGTCACCTGCCTACAATAAGACTGATGACCAGTCATAGTGTTAATTTGTGCGTTTAAATACTGGTCCATATGCCTTCTGGGTTTTTGTGTATTCCCACTGTGTCTGTTACAGGCTCACTTTCCCACTCCCTGACTGACCACTGGGTTTTTGTGTATTCCCACTGTGTCTGTTACAGGCTCACTTTCCCACTCCCTGACTGACCACTGGGTTTTTGTGTATTCCCACTTTGTCTGTTACAGGCTCACTTTCCCACTCCCTGACTGACCACTGGGTTTTTGTGTATTCCCACTTTGTCTGTTACAGGCTCACTTTCCCACTCCCTGACTGACCACTGGGTGGCACTAGCTGGAGCCAGTGGAGGATGCTATGCTCTGATTGGTGGACACCTGGCGTCAGTGGTTTTGGTCAGTAAGTTACTGATATATAGCGATACATAATTTATTTATTTTGTAAAGATGAATGTTTTTCTTTGCAAAGAAAACTCATGAAAATGTACTACATTCAGATAGCATCATGGGCTCTGTACATGTCTCTATAGTTTGAGGTAAAGTGAAGTGGCTAAGCATCTACTCAACTGCAGAATAGGAGCAGACCTCTTAATTTTTTCTTGCAGTTTTTGTCACAATTTAAGGCATAATTGGTTTTTGTCACAATTTAAGGCATAATTAGTTTCTGTCACAATTTAAGGCATAATTGGTTTTTGTCACAATTTAAGGCATAATTGGTTTTTGTCACAATTTAAGGCATAATTGGTTCCGATCCCAATTTTGGAAAATAGTGAGCAAAGATAAGGACAGTAAGTAGTGAAAGGTAAGGCTGGTCAGTGTTGTTGTAGGTGTCAGCAAAATTCTTTGCATGTAGCTCATTTTGTCTCACACCATTTACAGTTAACAAAGCCTGTAGGATTTATTTGTCGTCGTGGTGGGTATCATTTAATATGGGCAGTAGGTCCCAGTGACCTATTTTTCATGTTCCAATTGTTAAATGAAGTTTTTTGCATAGCTCATTTCCTTAGAGACTAGATGCTGTTTTCTGTACAGTCATGAAATTTGATGGGTACATTTTTTTAGTGGCCAAGCAATACAGCTGTGTTGCAAATCAGTATATATCGCAATACACAACCAGTAATTGGATTAATTATCAATATATATATCAGCCTTTAAGATTTTGTCATCTTAGAAGGATTGTCAACTTTTGGGTGATAATATTTCATGTGTGTTGGTTAGCTTCCCAGTATACCTATTACTCAGAGATCTACTATCTGTTCATTTTCATTCTTGATCAGAAAAATACTGACCAAAAGACTTTCTATTACTAATTTCATGTCTCCTCATATATTTGGATGGCATTATGGTGTTGTCTTCAAAAATTGAATAAATAGTGCAGCTTCTTTGTGCATGGAAAATCTTTTCTAGCACAGGTCTGAATGTACAAGCAGATATGGCTAACAAATGAATTCCTGACTGTACTTCCTACAAATGCAAAACACTTGATGCAACCACAGGCAATCATTTCTGTCAGCAGAAAAGAAAAACTTTAGACAACACACAGTTCCCTTTCTTCAGAATAGCAATAGGTGACTAACCTGTGCAATTTAAAATCTTCCCCCTCTATGATTTATTGCAATTTTTTTTTTTTATTTATCCATTGGCACATTCAGTCACTGATAACACCATTTAATAGCAGCTTTTAGGTTAAGTTTCTCTGTTGTTTTATACCTACTTGGCTTAAGTTTGGATGCCTATACTTCTGGCATGTTTTGCAGTAAATATGCTTAAATTAGTTGTGATTGGTGGTTATTATTTACCCAGACTGGAACAAACAATTACCATCAGTCAGAATTTGAGTGTAGCATATTTTACTGTATGACGCACCAGAAATCTTGGCCTCCAAAATTTGATCCAAGTAGATACAAGATATGAAGCAATTAAACCATAAGTAAAGTACTTAAATTACACATAGGGAACAAGTTTTTGATGTTTTCTTTACACTGATATATGTTACTAGTGGCAGAATGTGCCAGTGAGCTAAATGAATCTATAGAGATTTAGCAAATGGTTGGGGTGCAGTTCAAACCTCATGAATTAGTGACCTTGTGTAATTTATAGAAGTGTATCTTTTTTGCTGACAGAAATGAATGCTTGTGCCAGTGATGGTACTCTCTGATGAGATCACAATTAAAAAAACATGAAAAGCCAAATGAATTGATTTTTTATGACTGCTGAAGATTATAGTAACTTGTACAGCAAGTATCATTTTGTATTGATTCTTCAACTCTTGTATCAATAAGGTATAGCTATTGATACTAAAGTATGTTAATAAATCATTTTACCCCAAGTATTTTTAATAGTAAATATTAGCTATTTCAGTAACCAACTGTCAGGATCACAGTGACCTATTTTTCTTGTTCAGAGTAGGTTTTTTTCAATTATGTGAAGTGGAGCAAGCAAGACAAACTCAGTAAAAGCATTGCTTTAGCTGTATCCTATTTCTCAGACACCATTAAACTTTCTTATGTCCTTGACCTTAAATTAAAGGGCATTTTGATACATAGTAAGATTTTGTATTGTACCAAACTATATCTATTATCTATAGTACTGAACTATATCTATTATCTAGTGTACAAAACTATATCATCTGTTGTACAAAAATATATCTTTTATCTGTTGTACAAAACTATGTTATCTGTTGTACAAAACTGTATCTTACATATTGTATAAAGCTATATCTTGTCTATTGTACAAAACTGTTATCTATTGTACAGAACTATATCTGTTATCTGTTGTACAAAATTTTATGTTATCTACTCACTAAATGTTTATTGTAATCTGTTGTCAGAACTGGGATGAGATGAATCATGACTGTTGTGAAGGGAATCCCATCAGATTCATACTGAGTGCACCTGTTCGACTTGCATTACTCCTACTTCTAGGTAATCCTGTTATTCTCACATTACTCATACAGCTTGTAAAGCCTGTTACACTCATAGTGCTCCTACAGCATGGTAAATTAGTTGAAATCACAGTTCTGCCACTGCTGAGTTGGACTATAGTGATGACAGTCTCACAGTAATCTTACTGTTAGGTAAGCATGACATGGAGTAATATTGCTAGGTAAGCATGTCAGACTTTTAGTACTCCTGCTTCTTGTTAAGTCTGTCAAACTCCTAAGAGTTCCTACTGCTATGTTAACATGCGAAACACACAGCTATGATGCTAGATATTGTCAGACTCGCAGTAATTTTATCTTTAGTTAGCTGGAATGGTTCACAGTACTCCTAACAGGTAGGCATGGCAAGACACTTGGTATACATAACAACATGTTGTATTCCAATTATTCCTGAATTAGATAATTTTACATCAGCATTCCATTTGCACTTGTAATGTATTTGGAATTCATTTTGTTCAAGTTCTGTTTGCATTCTGTTTGTGTTGCATATGCATTCCATTCATACCAGAAGAGCTTATGGGGTGGCCTGCTATCCATCAGACATCCATCCATTAGCAGAATTCATTATCTCAGTTCTCCTAAACTACTCGTCTTTGCTACCTTCACAAAGGAGTTTATTCTTCCAGTCCAGTAGCTGCATTTGTTAGCTGTCCTGCTTGAGAAAAACTAACACACCCTGGTCTTAAGGCTATCAAGATTCTTGAGACTTCCATGTTTGTCCATTGCCATGAAATGTTTGGTAATGATCTCATTTTTGGGGGACAGATTCCCCCAGTTCCTCACAAAAAAAACATTTAAATTACTTAGAGCATTTGCAATGAAACTTTACTCAAACATTCATACAAAGGTCTAGTTGGTCTTAAATGAAAATCAGACATCTAATATCACTTCCACATTGCCCACCTTTGAAAATCTTATTGCTGTTGCTCCAGAATGGTCGATCATATCAGCATGGTGTTTGCAATAGAACATTTTTTTATGAGGTCCAGATGGTCCTGTTTGAAATGTTGCCTCGCTGACTTCCAATATGACAGCCAATTTGAAAATCTTATTATTCAATTTCTAATGAACAAAAGGTCACACTTACATGTGGTTTTCACCAGCAAACTTCTTATGATGCCTAGTTGATCCGAAATGAAAATGGTACCAATCAGACAATCAGATAGGACATCATGGCATCCATCTTGAAACTATTGTTATTGCTGCTTTTCTCAAATCGAAAATCACAGCAACATGGGGTTTTCACTGCAACATTTCTTATGATGTCTTGTCCAAACTAAATGAAAATGATTCTGATCTAATATCCAATATGGCCACCACTGTGAAACATTGAAACTCTTGTTATTGCTATTCTGCCAGGATGGATTGTTATACTGACATGTTGTTTTTATCAGAAGACTATTTTTAATGTCTAATTGACCTTAAATGAAAATGTTGCCAGTCTGACGTGCAGTGTGGCAGCCATGATGAAAATTTTGTTATTGCAACTTCTCCAAAGAAGGTAGTCATATGGACATAGGGATTTCACCAAAGAATTCTTCTTGCCCAGTTGGTCTTTAATGATGTGCAATCTAACATCCAATATTGAAAATCTTATCACTACTCTTAATGGATGTTCCTATCAACTTGGGTATTCAATAGAAGTCATTTATGATATCTAGCTGGTCCCAAATGAATATAGTATGGATCTTACGTCCAAAAAAATATTGGATATCGTTTCAAAACACAGGAGTTAAAAAAGAAGAAATGGTCTTATCTTGAATTTTTCTTACCCAGTAGAACATAAGTTCCTTCAAGTAACTCTACCTTGTCTACGGTTTCAGAAATGCAGACAGACTTCCATCCATCATTTCATTTCAGGTTTGCTTGTTTGGAATAAAATGGAAATGCGTTTACCAAATCAGGTTTTTCTGTTTCAAGATTGGTCAAGGGAGATAACTCCAGATTTTGTATCTGGTCTTGTTAAAGGTGTGATTTAATGAAATAGTAAATGCTTGCAAAAGCATCATTGAATTTGCAATAAACTGAAATAAAACTGCAGCTGCCAAAAATGTAAAAATACACTTTTGTAATATTTGTCCTCAAATTTTGAATTTTATTTCATTTCATTCAATCTTCCAGCTGTGTATGGTCATAGAATCTGCACAGTGCATACTTCTGCATATTGGAAGAGGTGACTAATGGAGGCAGCTTGTTTGTTCGAGAATTGTTTCATAATAATGTTGGTGCCATGACAATATAGGACTTTATAAAAGAGTGCTGTTTATATCAAACATTTGACCATTGCATCTCAAGGATTTTTCTCTGTGTGCCTCTGTTCATTGTACTGTATGCCTTTGCTTGGAATGACTGAACATACTTGACACTTTATAGTCAGATTTGTGCTGATGTGCTATTAAACCTAGTACATATTCTTTTCTCATTCCAAAAAGAGTGTATAGTAATATCCACCACATTCAACTGCTAGGTAAGCCTGTCAGAATCATATTACTACTACTACTACTACTACTAGGCACCCATATTAGATTCAGAATACAACTATTGTCAGATAAGCCTGTTAGATTCACAGTATTACTACTGACACATAAGCCTCTTAGATTCACAGTATTACTACTGACAGGTAAGCCTGTTAGATTCACAGTATTACTACTGACAGGTAAGCCTGTTAGATTCACAGTATTACTACTGACAGGTAAGCCTGTTAGATTCACAGTATTACTACTGACAGGTAAGCCTGTTAGATTCACAGTATTACTACTGACAGGTAAGCCTGTTAGATTCACAGTATTACTACTGACATGTAAGCCTGTTAGATTCACAGTATTACTACTGACACGTAAGCCTGTTAGATTCACAGTATTACTACTGACAGGTAAGCCTGTTAGATTCACAGTATTACTACTGACAGGTAAGCCTGTTAGATTCACATTATTACTACTGACAGGTAAGCCTGTTAGATTCACAGTATTATTACTGACAGGTAAGCCTGTTAGATTCACAGTATTATTACTGAAAGATAAGCCTGTTAGATAGGTAAGCCTGGAAGAATGCTTTCCACACAGTGACATTAGTTATGCATCACATTCCTGGACCAAGTTTTGTGAATTGCTTACACTTGGGGTAAGGAAGAAGCATATTGATTTTTAGGGTCAAAAGAGCAATGGTCAGTGTTGCTATGAATGAAATAAAAAAAGTGGTTTCTGTTCACAAAAAGTTAAGTTATCTGTATTGAGGACTATTACACAGAGAGTGTGCATATACTGTGCAGTTCTTGTTACTCTTATTAAACTTTTTTGAATTAGTTTCTTTTTGACAAACACCCTATTTTTGCATTGAGGTAGACAATGGTGTTTTGGTTGGCATGTGTGTCTTCAGATGTAAATGACTTGATTAGATTTCCAGACCATTACAAGAATTTTATTTTACATTTTGGAATGTTTAGACTTCACATTTTTAGAAAAACCTTGTTAGAACATTTAAGCCAAAACAATTTTAGATTGACTGTGAAATTTTATAGGCTTACTTGTATGTACACGACCTGTTTTTGTGAGGCCATGATGTCGATTTTCTAATTGTTACACATTTTTAATTCTTTTTTTGGACATGGACAATCATTAAGCAGAAACTATTTAAGGTACATATGTAGATGACATATGTAGATGACCTGATCAGATTATTATGCCAATTTAGTAATGTAAAAAAAAAACTTTTCAGACTTGAGAATGACTAAGCAAACAACACTTTAGTTGAAAAATTAAATTTGGTTCTGGTATTTCTATGTCATATGTACATGTAATAATTAGATTTTTATGCAATTCTAACAATTTGTTACATTTTCTCCTTTTTAAAATTTTGTCAGATTTATACATTTTTGGTCTGCAGTAGGGTCATATGTGTTTTACAGACAAAAATCTAGTTATCATTGGATTAAAGTAAATTTGCATTGCAGATTGATTAGATCTCTGATGAGTTGCATTATTGGGTTGGTAGATTTATCTCTCCTAATAGTCTGACATGCCAAGATCAGCTTCAACAAGTAAGTACATATCGTTAATGGGGGGCCTTGGGGGAACTGAGTGCAGTTATGTGAAAAAGCTTGACTGTAGTTTACCATTGGTCAGTAGTTCTTACCAGGGATTTCCTGGGTTCTTCCTCCACCATCTATACTGGCTGCCATGTATATCCAATCATGCTGAAAAATAGCATTAAACCCATAACAACAACAACATACTGTTAATGAATTTAAATCATGTTTTGCTTTGCCTCTTTGATGACATCTGGATCTTCTGCATTCTGTTTCATGATATTTAAATGTTTCTGTGTTAAGAGCTGCATGCTGTACTATTCCCTTGATTTTCAGTAATTTGTAAAAAAAATCATTATTGCCAAAATTGTTTGTATTTTTTTTATTAAATAATTTCTACCTTTTCAGCTGGTGGTGATACTGCTAATGCCATATACAGGAGGTTCTTTACTGAGGGAGCATCAAAAGTTGGAATCTCAGCACACATTGGTGGAATGCTGGCAGGTTAGTTCATGTCCACTTGCTGATCTTGATGTCTAGTTTGCTTTTATATCAGATAGTGATCCGTGTTTTTTCTATAATTAAGACTAAGTCAGTGTTTTATGTTTTTTATATATGGATATGTGCCAGTCTGGTAAGGTTTTGTTTATTAATTCTTTGAAGTTTAGGTGATTTCAAAATAAAATACTAGAATACTTTTGCTGTCTCATAATGAAAGCATTTTGATGAAAACAATCAAGGTACAGTTATCAGTTGCCACTGGTAATTTTAGGCAATCACAGGTTTGAACTCTGCATAAAAATGACCTAGATTTGCAAGACAGATAACTGATTTTGTATTTTATTTTTTTTGTGTATTTCATCAGATCTTGAACTTGAACTTTTAGTAGGGATCTTTTTAGCACAGTTACTCAGAAGATGCCAGACCTCAACAAATGCAATTTTGTCAGCATGTTTTTATCACTGAAAATCAGGCATGGATTTATAGTCAGATACATATGGTATGTGTTGATAGGCTTATCATTAGATAAATATGGTATATGGATATGTCATTCGACTTACCACTGGATAAATACACTATGGATATGTAGATGGGCTTATCATTGGATACATATGGTATATCAATATGTAGATGGCTTATTTTTTTATAAGAACAGTACATGGATATATATATATATATATATATATATATATATATATATATATATGGCTTATCAATGAATAGATATTTTACATGGATATGTATGTGGCTTATTGTTGGATAAATACAGTGTATGGATGGATAGTGTACATGCATTAGGTAGGTGATCTTGTTTTTGGCATTTATTGTAATTCATAAAATCATTGCCAGCGTAAAATCTGCATAAATCAGCAAGCAAACTAATTTGCACTAAAAGTATTTGATAAACATATGTGTGATAAAAATGCCAAAGTCTTCTTGACTGGACAGTTGTGTAATAGAAATACCAAAGTTGACTCAGATGCACATTTCTGAAAGATGTAACCATGGATAGATAGATGTTTGTAGCCACTATTCATTAGGGTCATGCTATACTAAATGGACTTGTATACGTTAAATTTACTGACTGATGTTTTTAATGTAATTTTAACAAGTCTCACATCTTAGCAGTACTTCATGTAATTGTTTGGGGGGGGAGCAGAAGGTCAAGGTCAGTGTGACTTAAAGAAGAAAATTGGTTTCTATGCAATATCAGTAGTTCCACATCACAGACCTGGATCTAACTTTGTGTTTGACTGGCACTTGGGAATAGGAACTCAACTGATTTTATGGTCATTGTGACTGAAAAAATAAATATGGTTTGAGTTTTCCACTACAGTTAACAAACTTGATAGCATGCAGTTAAGGTATGGCAGAGACCTGTCCATATTTGAAGATCATGAGGACACAGGTCTAGTTCACTATGACAGAAAGAAGGAAAATGGTTTCCACACACTAAAAATTGTTCATATCACAGGCCTTGACTAAACTTTGTGGATGACTTGCACTTACAGTAAGGTTTGGTTTTTTGGGATTTAGTACCAATTTTTAGCACGTAATGGGCTATACATGGTAGCCAGTATATTTGGTACGGATAGAACCTGGGAAGAACCACCTACACATGGGAGCTACTGGAAAGCTTTCCCTTATACTCATTTGTTGAGCCAAGACTTGACCCAATGCAGACAGATGTGAGATGTGAGAGATCTGTAAAGATGAGCATATTAGAGCACTCAGCTACCAGTGGGCGTACACGTACGATGAGAAAAATTCTATCAGTTTTGGTGTAAAAGTCACCAAGACCTAAGTAAGAAAATTTGCTTCTGCACAATACTTTTGGTAGTTAACCAAATATCTTCACCAAAGCTTGGGTGATTTTCACTTTGGGTAAGAAAGAATCCTGTTGATTTTGGGTTCAAAGGTCGAGTTCATCCTTACAGAAACAATGTTTTTGTTTGGTATAGTAACTTTAATTCTTCACCAAAGTATGTAAACTGCTTGCTCTTGAAGTGTGAAAGAGTCCTATCAATTTTGTGTTCAAAAGGTCAGCTTTACTGGTCATTGCCAGTAAATAAAAATGGATTTTTGCAGAATAATTTTTGTTGTAAAATAAATTCCTTGTGACTGTCTCACATCTAGGGTAATGAAGAAACCTATAGAAATTTTTGATCTAAACATCAGGTCATGGTTTTGGTGGGCCTAATAGGAAAATACGGTTTATGCACTTCTAAAAGTTTTGTTCAAAACCTCATATCTTGACCATGTCATTGAGACCTATTGGCTAACAATCTCAGGAGTCAACAATTTCATACTAGGGCCTACATTTTTACTTGAATCCTGATGTTCTGTTGTATGACTATTGTGAGTACAGCTAGTCTCTTAGTTTCATTGGATTTCCATGAAACTCTGTACTTGTTGTGTTTATGAATTAAAGATGTGCAGGTCAGCAAATTTCTTTCTTCCTGCAAGTTTAGTCCTAGATATTGCCTAGAGGCAGTGTGCAAAATTTCTGCCAGGCTGCCAGTCTGATGCCAGGCAGTTTGATGGCAGAATTTTGCAAAATATGAGTATCTAGTCCATCTGTCCAGCTGATAGAATGAATTTATTATAAAAATATATTTTATTTAACCAACTGAAAAGTAAATGATTGTGAATTATTGGTTATGACCACTTGTGAATCTGTGTGATATGAGAAGATAAATAACACACATTTAATTTGTGTGCACTAGATGCTTGTAACTCAAAATAAAGACTCTCCTGCATCGATGAAATGTCTGGTACCACACATGCCATTTCCAATTCCAAACATTAGCAAGTGGAGTTTTTTGGATTCCTTGAAACCACCAGAGGTTAGAACCCAAACAGAGTCAGGGAAAAAAGAATTATTCAAAAAAAGTAATATGTCAGTGTCAAACAGAAATGATAGTCACGTACATAATTCAGCGGGATAAGGAAACAGGACACATGTTAAAACCATAAAAATACTGTTATACATCATTCAGCTCAGGATCGAGAATTGTAGCTCTGAGTTTGTTAATTTTTATGTAAGCCGCTCATAATGTCACTAATGGCAAATTCATTTCTCACACAAATGATTTCAGCACCATTTGTGTCAACAGACAGTGCAACACTATATGTTCAAAATATCCTAAAAAAGTGTGGTCTGTGTACATGTAATTAACCATGTTGCCCCTGGAGTTTTGGAAAAGTTAATTTGTGCCATCGCATGCGACTGGTAAACAAATATCATCTACCCATTAGAGAAATTATGTCATAAACATACAATAAGTAAAAACTAAAATTAGTTTAAAGAGAACTAGATTATGCAGATGTTAATAAGGTTAATTTGTCTACACTTCAAGACATTGAGGTGAAAATTCACTGAGCTACAGGCACAGGTATGATTCATGATGCTTAACTAACTGGTTTAGCTGTATATGCTTAACTAACTAGTTTGGCTGTGTATGCTTAGCTTGCTAGTTTGGCTGTATATGCTTAACTAACTAGTTTGGCTGTGTATGCTTAACTTGCTAGTTTGGCTGTATATGCTTAACTAGTTTGACTCTATATGCTTAACTTGCTAGTTTGTCTGTATATGCCTAACTGACTAGTTTGGCTGTGTATGTTTAACTTGCTAGTTTGGCTGTATATGCTTAACTAACTAGTTTGGCTGTGTATGCTTAACTTGCTAGTTTGGCTGTATATGCTTAACTAACTAGTTTGGCTGTATATGCTTAACTTGCAAGTTTGGCTGTATATGCTTAACTAGTTTGACTGTATATGCTTAACTTGCTAGTTTGGCTGTATATGCTTAACTAACTAGTTTGACTGTGTATGCTTAACTTGCTAGTGTGACTGTATATGCTTGACTTGCTAGTTTGGCTGTATATGCTTAACTAACTAGTTTGGTTGTGTATGCTTAACTTGCTAGTTTGGCTAAATATGCTTAACTTGCTAGTTTGGCTGTATATGCTTAACTAACTAGTTTGGCTGTGTATGCTTAACTTGCTAGTTTAGCTGTATATGCTTAACTAACTAGTTTAGCTGTGCATACTTAACTTGCTAGTTTGGCTGTATATGCTTAACTAACTAGTTTAGCTATGCATACTTAACTTGCTAGTTTGGCTGTGTATGCTTAACTAGTTTGACTATATGCTTAACTTGCTAGTTTGGCTGTATATGCTTAACTAACTAGTTTGGCTGTGTAAGCTTAACTTGCTAGTTTTTCTGTATATGCTTAACTAACTAGTTTAGCTGTGCATACTTAACTTGCTAGTTTGGCTGTGTATGCTTAACTAGTTTGTATATGCTTAACTTGCTAGTTTGGCTGTATATGCTTAACTAATTAGTTTGGCTGTGTATGCTTAACTTGCTAGTTTGGTTGTATATGCTTAGCTAACTAGTTTGGCTGTATATGCTTAACTTGCTAGTTTAGTTGCATATGCTTAACTAACTAGCTTGGCTGTGCATACTTAACTTGCTAGTTTGGCTGTGTATGCTTAACTAGTTTGACTGTATATGCTTAACTTGCTAGTTTGGCTGTATATGCTTAACTAACTAGTTTGGCTGTGTATGCTTAACTTGCTAGTTTGGCTGTGTATGCTTAAATGACTAGTTTGGCTGTGTATGTATAACTAAATAGTTTGGCTGTGTACATTTAACTAATTGATTTGACTGTGTGTTTTTCAGGACTATTGCTTGGTATTCCCATACTTAAGAACATCAATGAGCATCCATGGGAGAAAAAACTTGGATGGGTGACACTTACAGTTTTCCTGCTGTTTGTGGCCTTTGCAGTCTTCTTCAATGGCCTGTACAGAGGTTACCCCCAGACAGACTGGTCACCATGCTGTCATGATTAATCAGACTGGAATACAGTTTTGTTCTAAATTTCTCTTCTTTAAAAGGCAGCAGCTAAATGTGAAAAATGTGAATTGAAAAATACAGACTGGTCCTTTATTTGAAATACTACATTGTTAACTAGATGGTATTTTTTCAAAAGAAAATGCTGTCCATGAGACTTGTCAAAATATTGACTTTAATCCACCTGTGCCGTATGTGCAGTTGCCCATTCTTTAGATACAGTTGTTTTGCTGGCCAGCAGAGCCATTAAATTTGGAAAGTAATTGGCCTTGTCAGAAATATAATTGGCAGTACTTTTGCACTCATTGTGCTACAGCTTTACTACAAAACTGCATGAATTTTAACTGTCATAATGCAAGAAAACCCAACCATTGATAAGCTTTAGAGATACGATACTTTCATGAAAGACAGCTGTGTAAGACTAAAATGCAGCACATGGCATTATTCTGATTTTGACTAGAACTTCAAAAGTCAATGTGCCAATACAAAATCACAGATCGCAGACTTATGATTAGAATGAATAATGAGAGTAATACATGCTACAGTTGGCTGAAAACATTATTTTGATCAATAGCATTTTGTGTAAGTTGAGTCTACATGGAGTTCCACCTGATACCCATGCTACAGGGATAATTGATAGTCTTTAAAAGAAGGATATCTGCTTGCACAAGAAATGATATGCAAATTGGACAGTGAGACAAAAGAAATGTCGACCATGGTACTGTTGATACTTGATTCTTCTAAAGAACGTATTACAAAATTCTGAATACAGAATTATGAATAGAATGGCAGTCCTTAAAAGAATGGCATTGTAGAAAGTAGTTCCATCATTAAAAGATACTTTTTCGCATTTCCAGCATGTAATGATGCACTGAATAATTATCTACAAGAATAAACTACATTGTACATAATAGTAAGTCAAAATTCAAGGTGTTGGAAACCATTTTAGGTATACAACTGTATATGGATTTCATGTTACCAATTTATAAATGACTAAAGGTCACTAGTCAGGAATTTTAATAATATAATTTTTTAAGTTGTGTTAATATGGGTTTCCAAATTTAAGACCGGTATGGCATTTCATTTAGCTACAAAAGACAATGCATCTGTACAGTGAAAGGTTGATGTCAGAATTGCACTTTTCAAAACATTGGGATTAACTGAGTATTCCAAGGATAGATTTATATTCTTTGTACATTAATTATCCAGGTAACCAATAATACTGAAGAAATCTTTGTTTCCCATAACACTGGATGATTTATGTCTCACATAATATATCGTGCACAGTACATGTAGTTGACATGGTAAATATGGTTCACAGAACATATAGTTCACATGGGTTACAGTTCACAATTCATGTAGTTCACATGGTTCACAGTACATATTGTTCACATGGTTCACAGTACACATGGTTCACAGTACACATAGTTCACATAGTTCACAGTACACATAGTTCACATGGTTCACGGTACATGGAGTTCACATGGTTCATATTGTATGCAATTGACAGTACATGTAGTTCACAGTACTGGATGAAATTTCATTTTCATATTCTGCTCAAATTCAACTCTTTTGTTACTCAGGTAAAATTTTGATATTTATCTGTCTTTACAAAATTGAATTATAAAGTTCCAGTTTTTACTAATCTTTTGTTTCCTTTTTCATAGGCAATGTATAAGTTACTCCATTTGTTGGTAAAATATGAAGTCTTTTTTATCTTTTTACAGTGTTATGAGTCAGACAAAATGAGTTCATAATTTCCATTAAATGATCACATTTTGTCTACCTATACAATGCATGGAGGGTAAAGAGTACTTACCACTAACAGCAGACACCTCACAAGTATTGCTCTTTATGATGTAACATTCTGACATCACTTACATGTTATCAGGAATTATTTAAAATTGTAAAATAAAACAGACACACGGTACTGCATGATTCCAACTGTTGAATTAACAGAGATAAAGAGCATATAGTAAACAATACTACAACTCAATTGTTTCATTATGTTTGTAATAAATATGTTTTCCTTATTTTGTAAACAGAATTAGGACTTATTTGCAGCAAAAATGATGTTTAGTTATTTAAAAATAAATGGTTACTTATGCCTGCCTTGTGCTTAATCTCATTGTGTGCCTAACCCAATTGTTTCTTTCTGTATGATATAACCTGCATGATGAGAATGTATTTCATGTACACAATTTGAGTTACAAACTTTTATTGATGATGTCATTAGTAGCCGTATTAATAGACAATTGGTAAATGTCATATTTGGTTAAGTAGGGTTACAGTAGAAATGTAATGGATATCCAGAAGATGTAGCAAAACATGTATCATTAGAAATGCAAAGGATATTGATAGAAATGCTTAGGATATCTATTGAAAAGCATAGGATGTCCATAGAAATGCTTTGGTCACCCAGTACGTTTTGTAAAACATATTAATAGAAATCATTATAAACAGCTTTTTGGATATTGAGAATATATTATGAAACATGTATCATTAGAAATGCTTTGGATATCTAGCAGATATTGTACAACATATATCAGTAGGAATGCTTTGGATATCCATTAGATTTTGTACAACAAAAATCAGTAGGAATGCATTGGATATCCAGTAGATATTGTACAACATATATCCATAGGAATGCTTTGGATATCAAAAAGATATTGTACAGCATTTATCAATAGGAATACTTTGGATATCCAGTAGATATTGTACAACATATATCAATAGGAATACTTTGGATATCCAGTAGATATTGTACAACATATATCAATAGGAATGCTTTGGATATCAAAAAGATATTGTACAGCATATATCAATAGGAATGCTTTGGATATCCAATAGATATTGTACAGCATATATCAATAGGAATGCTTTGGATATCCAATAGATATTGTACAACATATATCCATAGGAATGCTTTGGATATCAAAAAGATATTGTACAGCATATATCAATAGGAATGCTTTGGATATCCAATAGATATTGTACAGCATATATCAATAGGAATGCTTTGGATATCCAATAGATATTGTACAACATATATCCATAGGAATGCTTTGGATATCAAAAAGATATTGTACAGCATATATCAATAGGAATGCTTTGGATATCCAATAGATATTGTACAGCATATATCAATAGGAATACTTTGGATATCCAATAGATATTGTACAGCATATATCAATAGGAATGCTTTGGATATCCAGTAGATATTGTACAACATATATCAATAGGAATGCATTGGATATCTAGTAGATATTGTACAACATATATCAATAGGAATACTTTGGATATCCAGTAGATATTGTACAACATATATCAATAGGAATACTTTGGATATCCAGTAGATAGCGCACATCATATATCAGTAGGAATGCTTTGGATATCCTAATAGATATTGTACAACATATATCAATAGGAATACTTTGGATATCCAGTAGATATTGTACAACATATATCAATAGGAATGCATTGGATATCTAGTAGATATTGTACAACATATATCAATAGGAATGCATTGGATATCTAGTAGATATTGTACAACATATATCAATAGGAATGTTTTGGATATCAAAAAGATACTGTACAACATATATCAATAGGAATGCTTTGGATATCCAGTAGATATTGTACAACATATATCAATAGGAATGCTTTGGATATCAAAAAGATACTGTACAACATATATCAATAGGAATGCTTTGGATATCCAGTAGATACTGTACAACATATATCAATAGGAATACTTTGGATATCCAGTAGATAGTGCACATCATATATCAGTAGGAATGATTTGGATATCCTAATAGATATTGTATAACATAAATCAATAGGAATACTTTGGATATCCAGTAGATATTATACAACATATATCAATAAGAATGCTTTGGATATCCAGTAGATATTGTACAACATAAATCAAATAGGAATGCTTTGGATATCCAGCAGATATTGTACAACATATATCAATGGGAATACTTTGGATATCCAGTAAATCTTGTGAGACAGATATCAATAGAATAGCTTTGGATGTCCTTCAGATATTGTACAACATGTGTCAATAGCAATCACTATAAACAGCTGTCATGGAAATGCTGTATTAACTCTGTACTTGATACACTGTATTTTATGTAGCTTATATAGAGCCAGCTGCCACCATATCCACCAAAAAGGTAAATTTATGACCAATTAAATTTGCCAACTAGTGATATCATTTTCCAAAAGGACGATAAATCTATTGGGCCTTATTTCTTATGGATATATTATTATTTTTCATGATTTTATAAAGTATGTATTGTCACATGTATCCTTAATTTGTATCCCATGGTAATTTACAGTTAGTTACTAATTTTTACTAATGTTTCATTGTATCAAATAGTCTTTTTTTAACCTCTTTTTGGTATTGTATGTAAAATGATTTCACTAATGTTTTATCTGTAATGATTTTACATTGATAAGCCTTAAAAAGATATGCTTTTGTAGTATGAATAAGGACTTTAATTGGTCTGATTTTAATCATTGATAAGGATTTCCAATCTAATATATGACACTTGTCATTTCAGTTTTCTGGATTGATGCAGCCTCTCAGAAGCTGAATTGCTTCTTCATTTTTTTTTTACACCATTCCTGTCTGATAACTATGAAGTAATGGGAAGCATTAAGATTGTAAAACATGATTTCTTTGTGTGTCTGTGTAAGGAATTAATTTTGGTTACTTTCTACAGTTATAGGTATATAAGATAATTAGGGTATAACAGATCTAATAATGCTAATAATGATTTTACAGTCACACAGGAGGTCAGTCAGAAAGCACATCGTACAATCATACATCACTGTCACCCACAGATACTAGGAGGTCCTATGGACCAGACTTCTGATGTATGTTTGTATGTATATGGGGCAAACTTTGAATTTATTCATAGGCTTTTAGGTCAGTTTTATGTACATTTCTTGTTCTGTTATAATGATGAACAGTAGATGGTATAATTTACCTCATGTGTTGTCTCTGCTTGCCTTTGTCATGGTTGTTATCTAATTGATGCAATATCTATGGTATAGTTGCCTGTCATGTTGACTCTGCTTGCCTTTGTAATGGTTGTTATCTGAGTGATGCAATATTTATGGTGTAGTTGCTTGTCATGTTGACTCTGCTTTCCTTTGTAATGGTTGTTAATTAAATCATGAAATATTTACCTAAATATTGTCTCTTCCCAAGTTTTTTATTTTATTTATACTGATAATACTTTTCAACAGCTTTTTTAGCAAATACATTTTATACATTATGTTTGGTATATTTGTATTTATTTATAAATATTAGATATAAACTTGCCTGATGGTGTTTCATGGAATCACTGAAGGTGTTATGTTTCTTTCCAGTGCCTTCATTGTCAGTCATTTCCATTGGGAATCACTGGAGATGTTATGCATCTGTCCAGTGCCTTCATTGTCAGTCATTTCCATTGGGAATCACTGAAGGTGTTATGTGTCTGTCCAGTGCCTTCATTGTCAGTCATTTCCATTGGGAATCACTGAAGATGTTATGTATCTGTCCAGTGCCTTCATTGTCAGTCATTTCCATTGGGAATCACTGAAGATGTTATGTATCTGTCCACAGCCTTTCATTTTCTGTCATTTCCATTTCAGATTATGACATATTCTATGACTTTAAAATATGCAGATATTTTTGTTACATGTTAAACTTTTGGCTGCAAAATGATAGCAGTTTTTCTCTATTTGATGATATGACCCTGGCCACAGTTTGACTTCACATTTCCAGATTTCCTCTTCAGTCAATTATTGCTTTGTTTATAAGAATTAATTTTTCAAAAAACGTTCAGAAGGCATCAGTGATTCAAATGTAATTGTACTGCCTTAAGTTCATTGGAAAAGATACTCTTGAGTAAATGTTGAAGATTTCATCAAGTCTGAAGAACTAAATGATTTTTATTCAAGAAGAGAAAGGGTGTTCAGTTGTTAAGTTTTTAAACAAAAGAGTGATTTTACCTAATTTTCATTATCACTGCCTCTTATTAAACTACTGACATTCTGGGACGTATCATTAGTAAAATAATCAAACATCTCAAATATTAAACTGAGTCCTGGCAATTACCATGATAAAATGGGTTATGGAAATTACCATGATAAAGTGGGTTATGGTAATTACCATGATGATAAAGTGGGTTATGGTAATCACCATGTTACACTGGCTTCTGCTAATTGCTATGTTAAACTGAGTCCTGTTAATTGTCATGCTACACTGGGTTCTGGTAATGACCATGATAAACTGGGTTCTGGTAATTAACATGATAAACTGGGTTCTGGTAATTAAACTGGGCCATGTATGTTGCCATGATAAACCATATCCTGGTAATTAGCATGGTAAACTCTGTCCTGGTAATCACCATGATAAAATGAGTCATGGCAATTACCATGTTAAAGAAGAATATACTGTTATCACATTGTATATGGCTTCAATCAAGATGTAGCATGGGAAACTACTCAAGCTGTGCTTGATTTATTTTATATTTATTTGTTCAAGAAACTTTAAAAGTTGTCAAACATTTTGATGCAGATACAAATGAATTAACATTGATATTTTAAAATATTTTCATGTTTATAACATGCACTTTTCCCACTTAATCAACACAGGGTACATATTTTATGTCAATTATTATTTTAGAAATGATTAAGGACATTCACAAGCAATTAATTCATATTTACCACCCAACTCAGGATAATGGACTGAATAAATTGTTATTCTAGCATTGTAGTTTTAGTTGTTATCCCACTGTATTATTAGTCGTTATCCCACCTGTACTATTAGTTGCTATCCTACCTGTATTAATACAGGAGTATATAGCTATCGCTGTATCAGCGTTTGTCATAAACATCTTGCGTTATTCAAGATTAGTGTATGAAACTTGGTGCAACTATTGGATTAGTGCTCTAGATATGCCTTTTGCTATATGCAATTCATCATTTTCAGTATTTATTATACTTTTGTCCATTTGTTTTCTTTAACCATTCATTACCCACTCGTCATTCCAGGGGCATAACTCTCACATTTAAGATACCCTCTGAAAGCTTCATACATTTATTAGACTAGTAGTCCAGATTTTTTTTTAAAAATTGGTGCATTTATTAGACTACTAGTCCAGAATTTTTTTAAAAGTTTGGTACATTTATTTGACTAGTAGTCCAGAATTTTTTAAAATGCTTGGTACACTTATTAGACTATTGGTCCAGATATGTCTATAAGCTTGGTATACCTATTAGACAAGTAGTCCAGATTTCTTTTAAATGCTTGGTACACTTATTAGACTAGTAGTCCAAATATGTTTTTTGCATTTCACAGAACTTCAGTCCAATATTTCCTTTGTTTTTTACTATTTTTCTTTCCATCAATTCATCTATTGTCCAACCTTGTTTCCAGGGCAGCAACTCATAAACCATTTGTGTTATTTCTGTGACAGATCTTCATAAACTATTCAAGATAGCTCAGAAATTTGGTAGGAATATTAAAATGTAGATTTGCTTTTGCTATAATAACTCGTTAATTTTTTATATTTTTGTCCATTGATCTACATTTTAATATTCCTACCAAATTTCAGAGCTGTCTTGAATAGTTTATGAAGGTCTGTCACAGAAATAATACAATTTTAAATACTAGTACTCCTGATTAAATTAATTTAGAAATATGATTGGGAATCTAGCACAGCAAAACACAAATTAATTTTGTTTTAGTATTATATTACTTTAATTCTACACAGCAGGAAATTATAGTTTTTGTCAATAGTTAGTCTGACATTTTAAACAGAGCTGTCAGGGACCCAAAGGTTGAGGTAAAATATTTATGCATGAAATTCTCAAAGGACGTGCTGTTTCTACCTGTGATGAGGACCTGTGATGTGTCCCAGGACAAACCCCATTTTCATATTGTGGTCAATTGTAGCCAATCTGCACAAAAGCTAAAGGATAGACTTAAGTATACAGGCAAGAAGCCAGTGTGACTAACAATTAATCATTGTCATTGCAATTATCATCAGCCCTGTTCTGTTGAGTGAGTATGTAAGCTCCTGCAATTGACCGGCAAATAAATGATGATCTAATTTGTTGTAACAGTCTTTAAATATAGTTGCTGATGATGTGAATATAAAAATCATGGATGTAATCAAAGCTTTCTCAGAGTCTGATTTTTGCACAGTATTGTCAAATCATCTGTATGTCTTATTAATAATATCTACATAAGTAAATATGACTTCTACAGGGCCGTATCAGTGAAGTTTGTTGACTCACAATAATGAGTCCTCAAAATCTGCTTTCAGTTTGCAGGAAATGGGATTTGTGATGAAAATGAACAAATAAATGGTAGAAGAAAAATAAAAGGTGATATTTGAGTATGAGTACCCAAAATATGTGTGAATTCATCTTCACAACAGTTCAGATTTGCTGTCTCAGGCTACATAGATTTAGGTACAATACATGTGCCAAGATTAATTCATTGTTTCTTTATATCACATGTTATATCCTGTCTTTATTGTCAACTCGTATGGCATATAACACTGTTTACTAATTAACATATATTAATTCTGAATTGGTTGTTTTTTATATGCCACTTGGTATATTTTTAAATTCCTTCTTTGTTTAATTTCCTGATTGTAATATACACACATACATGCACACATATATTTGGTACAGTGTAAAGCCAAGTTTTTACTCCTGTAAGCTTCTTTGGTGGGAATGGAGATGCTATTTTACTTGAAGAAAAAAACTACATAGCATTCCCAGTAATGATTCTTGGGATTGAAACTAATTGTTGACAGTTTTATTGTTGCTGTTTAAATTGTGTTTTTAGGATTGTTGTTGGGGTAACAAGATTTATAAATTGAGTATATCGTGTTTAAACTTAACATTCTATTTACTGAAAAAAATATTTTCTATTTTTTGTGATGATATAAATGGCTTAGAATTGAATCCTGATATTAAAATAATGATCATTGTTACGATTCTATGCTCTTAAAACAAATAACAGAAAAGAGTGAAAGACAACAAGCTTTGTAAAATTTAACAAATAATTTATTTCCCTTGAATACAAAGTGAAAATTAGAAATAAGAACTTATGGTATTGCGAATTAAATCCCAAAATAATCCAAGAATTACATACAAGTTCTAGTAATTTAAAATCCTGAATAAAACTCAATACTCAGTACAAGTCCAGAATAAATCCAAAAAACTGATGGTGATGATGATGTGTCTGTTATAGCTCCAAGTGTGTTGATGTGCCGACAGTCTTTTGTTGAATCACAGTAATATAATTCCAGGTTTGAATACACTATAAATTCCAGTGAGTGTCTCTGTCCAAGAATTTTATCAGAGCTCTTTTGTATTTCCAGAGAAAATTATTACTTGAATTTAATAATTTGAAGAAAATAGATTCCAGCCCCAAATTACTGGTCACAATATATAATACAACTTGACTGTGCTAAGACTTAATGCACAAATGATAAAATCTTCTCAGTTACAATATATATTGTTCTCTACTTGACCTCAGGTCACAATTAGCATTTTATAAAAACAACATTATCAAATGGAAAAAAACCATCTAGAATGATCCTGATGTTTACAAAAATCAAAACCATAACCTGGATTACACTCAGGAAAGTCCAAAACTTAGACCCAAATAAACATATTTACTTTGTCTATTAATAATGATCCTGATATTATACACAGAGATAATAATTTAGCTATGTAATAATTGTTTACACAGAATAAAATATAAAAAAAATCAATTAGGTCAAGCAGAAATGAACTCAATTTTGGAAAAGCTCAAGTCTAACATACAATGTTACATTACAATAGAATATAATGAAATAAAACAAAACTAACAAACTATGTAAATTAAATATATGTAACAGCATGTGCTTTTCATTTTCTTTTCTATCCTTTTGAAAGTGAGGAACTCTCAAGTTTATGCCAGGGATTCTCAGATATAGGCTGGGAACTCTTGAGTTCCATTAATGAAGAGTCCAGGACTCCTCATCCTGAAATTCTGTTGAGAACCCTGTTACAAGTTATCACCCTTGATTTATGAATCACGTCTTAACAAGAATGTCATTAATGTCACAAATCAGTTTATTTATGCAGATTATTCTGTGGTGAAATTATGACAGGTAATAATTCATATAATTATTGATCCTGAATTCCTACATTTGAATTGTAGCATGTACAGGTATAATAATGTGACAGTAAACATCATACATTTTTTAATTTTCTTTATCAAAGTGCCTTTGGTACAGTATTTATATCTGAAACAGATTTTATTTATTAGCCATGATTGAATATTTTACATATTTGTCCTACTGTATTTGAATAATGTTCCATGTCCCTGGTAAAATATTCACTCATCATACTATTGTACAGTAGATGGTTTCAACATTCAAGTTTTCTTATCTAAACCACCATACTACATATACCTGCAAGATTGTGTTATATATACCTACAATATTGCATTTATATACCTACAATATTGTATTATATATACCTACAGTTTTTTTGTAATGTAGTATCATTTATTTTTATGGGTTTTTTTAAAACAGAAGACATTCTTGTGGGTACTTAAATTCATGGCTTTGCCTGCTAAAGTTTGCATATTTGTAATGATTCATGGATTAACCTCTACAAATACCCAAAATAAAGATTACAAAAGAACAAGCAATGCCAGACAACAAATGGCGGTTACTTCAATGGTTACAAACTACTACTACCTGTATAATCACAAATCTAACATTGTCAAGATCAATCACTTACACTCAGTATCAAAGGATTAGGCAGATGCAGTCAACACTAAGCTAATTGATTATTAAAGTATATGTGCATCATCTCTTCCTTAAAACACTTTCCATAAAGTTGCACTATCAGTACTTTCTGATGACTAAGGCATTAACACATTGACTAAAGTGTAGTAAAATTTATCATGATAGCTCCCCATTAGTTTGATGATGCCATCCATCCAAATGTGAACCAAACATGTACATAGCTATACCTTGCTAAACACAATTAGTAGACTGTGTCAGCATTTGATGTGTTCAGAGCTCATCAACCTGTGAAGGCACTCATTAAATTGAAAAAATGGAATGTTTTTTTTAACCAGTCTCATGCAAATCAGCTTCAGCCACCAGTCTTTACAATAAATAAAAGAGGTGATGCCTGATAGGATATGGAGGCATTCCCTTCCATCTGCTGGGGTGGTCTAATCAACCCCGGTCCCTGACAGGTTTCATTATCTTTGTAACTCATCTAAGGGGATTGGTCTTGTTGATTCATTTTTTTTTTTTTACTGCACTATTATAATATGTAATTCTTTCTGTTGTTGTTCTTCCTCTTTGGGGTTAAACATATTTTTCAGCACATGATAGGCTATGCATTGTGACCTGTATAACTGGTGGAGGAAGAACCATGGAAAACCTTGGAAGAACCACCATGCCCTGGGAAGCTACTGGCAGGCTTTCTCATATACCCACATATATTGATTCCAAGGGTCAAATCCATGCAATCATTTTTTCTATTCTTTGCAGTAATGCTTGTGTTTGAATATGTTATGCTTTTTCTTATTTATGTCTTTCCTTACTTGTCTCACAGTATATAAACTGAAGGCAGTAAGTGGAAATTACAGATACCATATATATTTGTATGCTTTAAAACAATATAAAATGTTTTATAATTGTCTTTCTTAAAGGGTTGAAATAAAACAAACATGTTAACTTTTCATTTGGTATTTAAATTTGTTGTTTGGGGCAACATGAATTCCACTAAAATTGGTAACCCATGAAAATTAATGGTACTGTAGTTTACTTATAGTGTATTATATGTATCAGCAATTTTATCAATACAGACAATATTGTATCATATATACCTACACTATTGTATTATATATATTTACAGTATTGTATATACCTACAATATTGTATTATGTATACCCACACTATGACATATACTGTACATACAATAGAATTAAAATAATAATCAAGGCTGTAAAGTGAAATTAGACCATGATGGTGGTGGTGACATTAATATTCCCAATTATTATTGACTTGAAAATGGGTAGTATCATTGGATGAAGTAACAGTCTATATAAATCCATGGACTTGTTTAACTGTGATTAAACCTTACTACCATTACCAGCCTATGATGATAAGAGTTGTGTGACAGTACACTAATTTGTAGAGGTCAAACAAAAAGTAAAAGCTATAGAGAGATGAAGGATTATAGAGCTGATAGTCTTGCTGTCATGATGGCAGAATCTGTACAAGAAATCATACAGGACAACAAAAAAAAAAACAACAAGCAGTACCAGAAATTGTATAGTACAAAAAAAGGCAAAGTGAACAAAACTTGTGAGATGACAGATAATGATGATGATAGTCCTTCTATAAAAATGGCAGAAATGTGCATATCATATCTATTTGATGCAATTTGTGCCTTCATCTTGGGCTGTGGCAATGAGGTCTCCTGAAGTGAGATCGGAACATGTGCAAGCACAGTTCAAGTGTCAGGTGTTAGGTACTGTGCCAGATGGTGTTAGATACTGTGCCTGATGGTGTTTTTGGAAACATCAGAAATGCCATTTAGCATAAAAATAGTAATTAATATTGATACTAATTGTTGCATAAACTGATTAGATGATTTTTTTAAATTTGTGAACCTGTAATCAAGATTTGCATGTGTGCTGTGCATGTGAGTTTAACTCTGTCCTAGTTGTTGCTTTATTCACACATTTGATCAACAGTACAAAAAAGCAAACATAAAATAAGTAATAAGATAATATATAAAATAAGTATTTTGGTCAGCAATCTTGAATAACCAACTTATCAGAACACCAATAAAACCAGGTATTATTGCAGTTAATTTTACAGATACTTCAAGGAATTAATTGGTTTAAGTTTAATGCCATTTTTTACTTTATCAAAAATTAATTTCTTGGAGTAGGAGTTCATGGAGTAGAGCGTAAACAGAACTTTTTACTAAATTTCTTAAAAACAGAGTAATTTATTATATTATCAATGTGACAGTTATTAGACCTTCATCTTTGAATAATCTGTACATTAAACACTAATTGTTTCTAAAGTATTTAGTGATTTGTCAATATTTTTCATAAAATTACTTTCCAACTGTTCTAGATGTTCAACTACTTGAGCTTTTATGTTTTTGTCAATTTCCATATAATTGTTTGGTATTTTGTTTGTGTCTATTTCTTTGCAAAAATCCTTTCTTAAATGTTCAGTCTGTTTATCATACACTGCAACACAGAGATCCTATTTTTGATTAGACAGTTATACAATCCTTATTTTATTTCCCCTTTTTAGTGACTGATCTTGTCACTACAGGTGAATTCTTCAATTATCAACTGAGCTACTAGTAGAGGTTCATAAAATGTGTCATTTGTATATATTGTTCACATCCATATTACCTGAGATACTTTTGTTGGTTGCCTTTACATATCATTGACCCAGTGGATATTTAATTTGCATGTCCTCTTCAGCATGTAGCACCCATTTATCTCTGTTTTTCCATCCCATTGTAAATTAAATCATCCTTGCCAGTCTGACCTGCTATGGGACTGGGTATTAGAATTGTTCTGATGTCACCATTCCATAAGACTGAAGCTGTCTTAGCATTTAGTTCTACATAATATAATCTTTTTTTTTGTATTTTAAGGTTGGTTTTATCTACATTGGAAGCATGTCAGTTTATTGGTCCTACCAAATATAAAATAGATCCAAGATCATTTCTAATCAAGTTGTTTCTCAGATACCTTTAACATCATTTGTATTGAGTCTTTCTACAATTCATCATGTGTGATGAGTTGGAAGTATCACAATTGTAACATTTTAACTTTTCCGTTTATTTCATTAATAATGATTCATTAGTATGATAGTGTTTCAGTAGTAAGGTATTTAACGATTCTGGTACAGTTTCGGTCTATCTCTCTAAAAATCCTGTAGTTGAGAAAGAGGTCTTGCTCTCAATGTGTCTTTTTAATTATTTTAATACAGTAATAGGAAAAAAATTCTCAGCAATGATGACTTTATTTTGTGTCTTGTTTTATCCAGTGGAAGGAAAGTGGTCCAGCAGTAGTGAGTGAGATGGCAATTCGAACTAATTGATAAATCATTTTTTTATATATTGTTGTGTGTGTACAAAACCCATGCGAAAAATATCTTTGCTATTTGAAATTTCACTAGTGTTCCAGCATGAATCAAACTAATTATTTAACACTTTCCTCACTGGCTTCTAATGGTGGCAAAGGTATATAAAAAGCACATTAATTTATCCGGGTCGTATTGATTCTATGTGGCATTGTGCTGATCACGTGTTAGGCCTGTCATGCATGGCGAGGATGATGTTATGACCCTAACCAGATGGATAGAAAATAAGTGGAGAATACGAAGGGCATTGGGAAATAAATCAAAATGATTCAAAATTACTCAACGTGTCGTATGTTTGATATCATTATGTCACATAGAAAATTTAAAGCTCATTTGCAAGGTACTCAGTGAGAGTTCTGTAACTCGTAGAAACAGCGAAGTGGATACATTGGTACTAGAGAGGTAAACGGGGAGTCGTGTGTAAGGTAAACAATATATAGACTCAAACGAGTATTTAACATTAGGCTGCTATTGTTTTCTTGGCGGAAAATTGTAACGTGATTGATCTGTTTGCCATCCAACAGAAATCTGAATAGTGTAAGATTATAGGGACAGTGGGAATCAACATTAGGCCGCCATTACAGACATGGCATATGGGATTGGTTGGAGGGGGGGGATGGAAAATGAACATTTAGACAATGGATGATTCATCGCTATCATCATTGCCTATATTACATAATGGGAAAACTTTGTAGAGATGAGAATATTATACACGTCAGTGCATGTGTCTGTGAATATCTTATTCAAACTTAAAAAACAAATACAAATCAAGGCATGGTTTGTAATGATATACATTCCCTTTAAATAAATTGAGTAAAATTTTAAAAATACATCACAAATATCTATGCTTTTGTCATGTTTTGCGCCAGTACATGTTCTACTACAAATCCAAAGTGATGTTAATCAAGAAAATTCAGATACTGTTGGATACACACAGTACATGAATCGAATTCTTGTACTCTCGTATTATTGAAGTGACAGGATACTGCATTTCTTTTCATAAAGTCAACAATATCATCTTCAAAGGGAGGTTATTCATAGGAATCAGAATATTCCATATGTGTCATGTTCGGTAGATTTCTTTATACATTTGAAAATATTCACTTTCCCATATGGTATACTGTGACCAATGCTCCATTTTGGTCCACTGACAAAAAAATTTTTTTCACTAAGAGTTATTTTCTGGTAAAGTTGTAAATTTGAAAACACCCAGTGCAAAATATTACTATCAAGATATTTTTGGTTTTGGCTACATTTTCAAATTAAAAGTACAACATAATTTGAAGATAATATTTGTCCTATAAGGTTGTAACATTTTTATGTTTAAACAGTCAGATTTGCAAAGCTAAGATTTTTTTGTACTATATAGTTGTGAGTTTTTGCAATTTTTGAAAACAGCAAAATCATTTTATTTTAAAACAGGATTACAGAAGGCGTAAACTCTGGATATAATATTCAAAAAGAAATGCACCAATGAAGGAATACACAACAGTTCAACATATTTCTTCAAATATACATTTTGACTACGCAGTTTTTTTCCTTCTTTGGCATCAGCAGATGTTCAAGATTGCGTTGATGAAACAATACATACAATATCAGTCGCATACGATGCCTTTGTTATAGTCAGCTATCTCTTGTGTCCAGAACAAGACTTTTCCAGTCCTGTGCATCCTTCCAGTCGTAAATATTATTGGTGTAACAAACTTGCTACACCCACTTTTTGAAAATGTGTAAAGTTGGTAAAGTATGACAAATTTCATCTTCACACGAGTTTACAAAGTCGAATTTATCAAGAATCTAAGCACTTTTAACACAATAAGTATTTTGTGCACTGAAAATAAAAATTGGGCTGTCATGGTTCTGCATGTATTGCTCATAAATTTGCCACAGAGAAAGGATTCTGAGTTTGGGGTTTACCTGATTTTGGATAAAATCTCTGCAAATGGATTTTTCGCTGCTCTAAAGATAGGGTCTAAACGTGTTGGTTGGTTGATTGAATTTTTATGGCGCACCAGCACTGTTAGGCTATTTAGCGCCGTACAAAAGGTTATATCTAAAATCATTTAAAAAGTGGTAAAAGGTTTCGTATCGACCAGAGATATGAAACCAAACAGTTGAAAGTAAAACGATAGAATGGTAATGGTGATAAATAAATAAAGCTTCCCGATCAACAGGGAGGGTAAATGGTGTATGATAATGAAAACAAATGAAAGGTAATTAAAATTTAGGGACTGTATATATAGCACATAAAACTGCTCAAGGTGGTAGCATAAAAGCTATAGTTTATGATAAATGTTTACTTCCTTCAGGAAGTCTATAATACAAGACACACTCACTGTATCAAAGAGCTCCCTAATGTCATGTACATTGTAATACTGATCACGCATAGGTTGGAGGTCGAAACACTCCAACACAAAGTGCTTAATGGTGAATGGTTCATTGCAAAAAATGCACTCTGGTGGGTCCTCTCCTTTTAGTATGTGGGAGAGGATTAAATAAGTATGACCAATTTGAATTCTTGCAATGACTACCTCCTCCCTACGGACAGCTCTGAAAGAAGGAGTTCATTCTCCTAGGGTTGGCTTGATGGCATGAAGTTTATTATTCATGGCATCATTCCATGATGCCTGCCATTTCTGATGTAAAGATTCTTTGATACTAGGTTTAAAATCAGTATATGGTATTTAAAATCAGATGGTTCAAGTGATAGGGCCATTTTTGCGGCGCGGTCTGCTTTTTCATTACCTTTAATGCCAATATGGCTGGGTAACCAACAGTATACTATATTGTGGGAGGTACTCAGCTTAGTATGTTTCAGGAGAATATTGGCTAATAATGGGTTCTCCAGTTTTATATTATGTAGTGACTGAAGTACTGATAGTGAGTCGGAAAAGATGATGCTTTTTAAAATAAGCTTGTTTTCAATATATTGCAAAGCAAGGTCTATTGCTCTGATTTTGACTGAAAAAATTGATGTACCATTTGGCAAGTGAACTTTTGTTGTGTGTTTTCCACTAACGAAGGCTGCAGCAGCCTTTTCCTCAAATTTTGATTCATCAGTATAAATTCTTGTATGATTTTCAAATCGGGTGAGGAGTTCATGATAAGAGTTGTGGAAGATGGAAGGGTTTGTCTCAGATTTTTTTTCCATCATGTAACGCAAAATGTACTTTTGGTTGTTGAAGTAGCCAGGGAGGTGTTTCAGAGACGGACGATTTCTTAACTTTTGAAGAACAATTTTGGTACTGTCAAGGCTGGATAATATTCTAATGCCAAAAGAAAGTGTGGCATTTGGTTTCTTTTCATATAAAGGTTTGTAGTTGGGTCGAAATACAGCCGTAAAAGCAGGGTTCAGAGGGTCTGATCTTAATTTGAGAGCATACTGTGTGGAATGCATTTCTCTACGATGCGATAAAGGTGGTTCGTTCGCTTCAACGAGAAGGCTTTCACATGGGGATGTCTTAAATGCTCCTAAAGCGAGTTTTATTCCTTGATATTGAATTGGGTCAAGCACCTTCAAATAGGACTTCCTAGCTGAACCATAAAAAAAGCAACCATAGTCTAGTTTGGAGTGAATAAACGTTCTGTATAAACTGAGGATGACTTTTCTATCAGCACCCCAGTCATTGTACGCTACAACTTTAAGTAGATCAAGAGATTTCAAGCATTTAGCTTTCAAGTTCTTCAGGTGTGGAATAAAAGTCAGTTTTCTGTCGAAGATAATACCTAAAAACTTTGTTTTCTCAACAACAAATGGTGCGGAAAGTTGTTGAACAAGAGTGTCTAATTCATTTGGTAGTAGGTTGGTGTTTGGTGGTATGTAAATAGAACAAAAGGTAATCACTCGATGTAGAGTGACACTTACAGCAATGGCTTGCAAATTTGTGTTTAAAGGGATGACGCTATGAGGGGCTCTTTTGTTCACAGCAATAGAAACTCCTCCTGAGGCCCTGTCAACATTCTGAAAGTAGGTGTTAAACAGGGAGTAGTTTTTAAGTGTGATGTTATCCGTATCTTCTAAAAACGTTTCCTGAAGGCATAGTACTGCAGGATCATATTCGTTTAAAAGCAGAAGAATATCATTGTAATTGGCTTTATGTCCTCGACAGTTCCATTGTATGATGGTGTTCTTCATGATAAGTTTAGAGTGGAGATTGTGAAGCTAGGTTAGATCTTTTGCGGAGACAATCTGTATGGTTATTTCTCTGGAGGAAGTACGGGGATGAATTTTTTGTTAGGTCTGGAGTCACCTTGAGAATATGGAGCAGTTCCTTCTGCATCCATGCTCTCAATGTCTCCAAACCTGTTATAGAGTTTGATGGGGTCATCTAACCCCTTGTGCTGCCTATTTCCTTGAGATCTGTTTTTGATCTTTGGTGATTTCGGTAGTTGGGTATTGTTAAATGTTGTTTGAGTAGATGCCGTGTTTTTCTATGCTTGGTAATGGGGTGTGTTAGAGTTTGATGTTGAAGCGGGTGGGTCTGTCTATGTTTGAGCGTCCTTCGTTGCTTTGGGATTGTTTTTCACTACAGTGGAGAAGGATGGGCCAGGAAGGGATGATTTTGCCTGTACAAGCTTTCTGGCCTCTGGATAGGGAATGTTAGCTGTGTATTTTACCCTCTGTATTTCCTTCTCCTGTTTCCAGGTATCACAATTCTTGGAACTGGCGTGGTGCTCCCTTCCACATTGACACAATGCGGAGTTGCTCTACACTCAGATTCCTGGTGAGAATCGTCTCCGCATATTTGGCTTTTTGAGCAGCGGTCTTCATGATGGCCATATTTCTGACACTTATAGCATCGAAGTGGGTTTGGAATGTATACATCAACCTTCACTTGCAAGAAGCCAGCTTTGACCACTCTGGGTACTGTTGGTTTGTTGAAGGTGAGCATAATGGTGTTTATGTCCTGCAGATTGTTGTTACCGTTAATACATTTTCTTCGGACTGCAGTGACACCTTCGTTTTTCATCCCTTCAATGATATCCGTGTCGCTGACTCCAGCCAAGTCACGACAGCGACTCACGCCTTTGGACTTATTGAGTGTTGTGTGGGCGAACGAGGCCACTGGAATATCGAAGAAAGTTTTCATTTTCTTGATGTTTTCTGTTTGACCTCGTCGCTCACACTCGACAAGTAGGCAGCCCGATTTCAACTTTTTAACACTTTTTGGTGTACCAATCAATCCCGTAATTGTCTTTTCAATAACAAACGGACAGAGCACAGTGAGCGGTTTTGAGGCATCTTTAGACTGTATCACCATGAAGCGTGGAAATGAATCCACACCACATGGTTCGTCATCTGAGTCAGATCCAGTTTTGGTGCGTTTTAGTTGAATTTTCCATGTTGGTGTGTTTAAATCACCCATACAGGCTGGTAATATTAAATTATTCCACTAAGAAATGTACTAAACATAACAAAGATGAAATATATTAATTCCTATGGGCTACCTCCCTTGAATGACGACACGATTAACTAAGGAAAAGAAAGGCAATACCATAATAGAAGCAATATTCCCGTAGGGGTCTTAAGTGTCATCCTATACTACTGTTGTGCATACACCAGTGTTTCTTCTGGTGAATACCTCACACAATCAGCTCATAAATGCAACGAAGGCGTTCCTAAATTCTCAGATTCCTTTTTCTATATTTCTGAAGAACCTTCACATCTACCCCGCTGACTCGACTGTCAATCCTTTCCAACTTATCCTTGAAATTGGACAAAAACATCCCAACCATTTTCTACTATCTCATCACCGTATAAACAGCAATCATAATACATTTAGTGATGTTTCAGAACTGTTGATCAACAAAACGGTAATATTTTGGCGATAACTGAAACCAATATATTTACATTTTACCTCTCCGGTGGCCTAATGGTTAGAGCGTCCGCCTCGGATGCTGGAGGTCGTGGGTTCGAATTCCGGCCGTGTCATACAATAAACGTATAAAAATGGTACTCGCAGTTGCCTCGCTTGGCGCTCAACATTAAGAGGTTAGTGCTAGGTACCTGATGTTAGGATAATGTGACATGATGCTACATGTCTGCGGCATGATACCCCAGTGCTAGACATCACTATAAACTGTCACTCTGCAGGCATCTAGCGATATGACTGAAAAATTTTTAAAGCTACGTTAAAAATCCAAACTATATACACACACCATACGTTAGAGAAAGGCCATAACACACAATGTGTTAGCGGCCTTATTTTTATACAATCAGACATACCAGCCAGAAGAAGGATGGACCTTAAACCGGAGCATATTGAATGCATACATACAGAACCCTTTCAGAAATATAAATGGCTCTTAGCTAGCGGATGCAAACCCCCAAACATACTAGACAGTATATGCACTATAAGGTATAAAGATTAGATTATAATAATTTCGTGCTGCTTTGAGAGTAGAGACCTAAATTGTGACCTTTTGGACCAAAACAAATGCCTTTTCCACATTATATATATATATATATATATATATATATATATATATATATATATATATATATATATATATATATATATATATATATATATATATATATATATTCCAGATCGACCTGTTTCAAAAATCAGAAGAAACCGTCAGATGTAGATGTTAGTTTAATAAATAAAAGATAAACAGTATGATCTATGTAATTCTGGAGATATCATTACTTGTAGTATTGACTTCTGTAATATGATTTTCACAAAGAAACACCGAAGTGTACCAGGAACAACACGCAATTTACTAATCGCAGATTTAAGGATTTTAGACCAACGGTCGACATCTTTTTATGTAGCTGATATATTTGATGATCCCGATGATCTATTATTATCTTCGAGTTACTTGCTTATTTGATTGAGGAACATGCTTCTCTTAAACAAAACAAAACAAAGATAGCAATCAGCTCCCTTTGTCAATGACAACCTAAAAAAGTTATACACGGAAAAGTTCGGCTATTTCATAACTTCCAGAAATCTAGAAAGTATTTTTTTAAAAATTGAAACAAGTACAAAAGGCAAAGGAATTAGGTGGTAAAAATGTGAAAACTAAAAATAAGGATATCTGGCCAACCAGCGGTACTTAGATTCAGGTCTCGACCCAAATCCGAGTCGTGAGGGGTTCTCAGTTATGTCGTCAAGAGTCATCAGGACAAATTTTGTTTTGCCTTTTTAATGCTAAAAAGTGCCAGAGGGTCGAAAGGTCCTTTTGGTGGCCAGTTTAGAGAAAGAAATTATCCCACAAAACGATGAAATTATTTTAATCAGGTCTGTGTAGGCGAGGTCTTCGATGATTTCTTTATTAATGGCGTTAAAAGAAGCAATAACCAACTAACCAACGATGAATTCCTTGGCATACAAAGAAAACTTTAATATGTTGAAAAATTTATTTCGCTCGTGTCACTGAATACTTCCTAGAGAAAGTCATATAAAATATCAGCATTAAAAAGGTAACTGGGATACATTAACCCAAACTAATAGAGCTTGGAACTCAATCACTGACTGGTCCTATAATCAAACTCACAACTACAGCCTTGACTAGAACATTTTATCACCAAGACTCGAGAAAGCCTGGATGGTCTCGATATATAAGCAAACAAGATCCACTTCATAAACAAAGCTATCGTCCTGGCAGTGGTCATTGAACTATAGAAAAATTCACTGAACGAGCTATATGCAACCAGATTACTAATTACTTTGACACTATAGTTCACCCATACCTTTCTGCTTTCAGAAAGGGTTTAGACTGTCGAACTTCACTAATTCGACTACTAGAAGACTTGCACTTACCCATGGAACAAAACAAGTATGCTGCAGCTATTGCGATGGATTTATCAAAAACGTTAGGCTGTTTTCCCCACAAAGAAACTCCTTCAGAAACTGACAGTATATCAACTTTAAGATTCAGCAGTAAATACTATGGCTGATTACCTCACAAACAGAAGACATTCGAGCAAAATAGGAAACTCAGTTAGTTCATGGTCAAATATTTATAAAAAGGTACACAAGGGATCAATTCTTGGACACTTGTTTTCATAAATGATTCTATCTATACAACTATGCTGATGACAACACTCTTGCCTGCTCTCACCACAACCTTGCTATATTATGAAATCTACTTTAGAAATGGGGTGCACAGTTTTAATTAGGTGGTTTATAGACAATGCAATGAAAGCAAACCCTTATAAGCTCAGGTCAATACACTTGGAAAGAAAACCCTGATAAGCTCAACCTAATGCACTTGGAATGAAAACTAACGAACAGCTTGGAACTTTCTCCTCCAGCGAGATTAATACATCTTGTGAAAGTTCAGTAAATCTTCCGGGAGTCACTTTGACTTTGCGCTGAACTTTCGCCAGCGAATCAATGAAAGTTTCCAAAAAGCATCAAAACAATTAAATGTGCTTAAACAGATCGGATCAGACTGTGTACCAGTCATTCATCATGGTAAACTTCACAATTAAAGGACGACTGTACAGTGGCTATGTGATTCAACAAAAGACTGTTCGCACTTCAGCACACAACAAGCTACCATAAACACATCATCGCCGTCGGTTTTTGGGTTTATTCTAGACTTGTATTGAATTTTATTCAGGACTTTAAATTACTAGGACTTGTATCTGTAATTCTTAGATTATTTTGGGATTTAATTAGCAATACCGTACGTTCTTTTTTCTCATTTCCACTTTGTATTAAAGGAAAATAAATTATTTGTTGAATTTTAAAAAGCTTGTTGCTTTTCACTCTTTTCTGTTACTTATTTTAAGAGCATAGACTCGTAACAATTATTTTAGTAACGGATTTTATCATGTAAATAATTTGGAATGTTCTAGAATGAAAAAATTCCATTAAGTCATAGTATTTCCAGAAAATGCTAAGTGTAACCTATGTCATGTAGAGTACTTTATAATCTTGTTTATCTAAAAATTATTCATTCTTGCTGTAAGATCTTGATGGAGACTCATTTGTATTATTGTGTTCACTATTTGATTTGGTGATAATATTTATTCAGATTATTTATTCACTGGAAATACACAGTGCTCATAAATAATATTCTTGGACAGAGACATTAACTGGGAATTGTACTGAATTCAAACATGGACATCGTGGATTATATTACTGTAACGCCGCTGGTACATAAATACATTCAAGGCTACAGGCACATCAACACTTTCAGCGTTGGATCTTATTTCGAACATCAGTGGAATTTAATTAGAACTTATATTCATTAGGACTTGTAAAAGAACTTTATTGGACCATTTTGGGATTTAATTCGCACTATTGTAAGTTCTTTTTAAATTTTCACTTTGTATTCTAGGGAAGTAAATTATTTGTTGCATTTTATAAAACTTGTTGGATTTCGCTCTTTTCTATTTCCTAGTTTAACACAATAGAGTCGCAATAATATTTGGTATATGCGTGCTTTCTGTTCGTATTTTACTGTCTTGTCCAAGTACGTGTTCTTTTATATTAAAACTCTCCATGTATATAAAAAATTGTATCCTACGAGTATTTGGAAAGCCATTAAGAATTTAAATTGTAACATGGCATGTAATTGTTGAGTAGAATCTGTGGATGTAAATAGAATTATCTGAATTTAAAATTGAAAACAAATTATTATTTGCGTGGTGGAAGTTTGGGGGGTGGGTGGGTAATATTAGCTCAGAAGCACGCTTTTTATAACTAGTTACATCAACATAAGAACCACAAAAAAATGTATGTATGTTTGTTTGCATGTTGGAAAGTATAACCTAATTGTTACATTATTGTTTAAAGTCGACACAATAGTTCCAACGAGCTAATGTTTCTTATTATGAAAACGCAGTTCTGACTCTAAATAAATCCTGACCAAGTACGTGTTTTTGTCTATGCATTCATTAAACAATTTGCTGACTTAATTAGTTTCAATAAGGTAAGCAAACATCAACACCAGGTCTACGGTTTCTGTCATCCGGATAATAATCCAAATGACCAGCCACGTGGTCATATTAAGCAGTGCATAAGAGCTAATAGGACCCTAAATGAGTTTTATTTAAGTTGTTTATCGATTAAAAGTATATGCCACAGTGTCCTACCTTTGGGCTGTCGTTATTGCCTAATTACATAATCCGTATATGTCATTTTTTATGGTTGCTTCATTTTCCTGTTTGGTACTAAAAGTCTGAAAAGTGTACCGACCCAAAGATGCTTAGAGAATTTTTTTCTAAAAGGGGACCCTGCCTCCCCTCCCCCTTTTCACAAAAATAAGAGGGTAGTATATAGAACAAAAAGGAGGGGGAGGAGGATACGGCTATAGTTCAATATGTACCTGTCACTTCAATGTCCATCTTTCTTCCTGCTTCACTCTGTTCAGGCTCTTTGTAAAGATTTCGCCTCTAGTTGCATAAAGATTAATATGTTGATTGTGTCCGAGTTTAACATGTTCCTTAAATGTGTATGAATATTGTCTTGTGCTTGTCAGTGTCTGCTGTCTGAAATGTGTATGAACATTGTCTTGTGCTTGTCAGTGTCTGCTGTCTGAAATGTGTATGAATATTGTCTTGTGCTTGTCAGTATCTGCAGTCTGAAATGTGTATGAATATTGTCTTGTTCTTGTCAGTGTCTGCTGTATGAAAGGGCATAACTTAACCAGTTGGAGCAAGTTTGGAAACTGTTCTTTGTAGTTATGTGCAATTTTTCACAGCTCACAAGTGTTGTCTTTTGGATACTTCTGCTCCAAAATAAAAATTTCACTAACATAAGCTCTGCCAAAGTGTCACTTTCTTGAATCAGTGCTTTACTGACAATTATGCCAGATGTATTATTTGTTCCAAAATGCTGTATTAGACTTTTAAGTCCATTAATGCCACAATATTATCTGCTTGTTTAGACAGAGGCATTTTGATCAAATAAATATCTTTACTTCCTAATTTCATTCTTAGATCCTCATTCCTTACACTTATCTTAACCCTTATGGTTTTGTAGCAAAAGATCTCTCAGGGCTAAATTGTTTGAGGGAAAAAAAATGAAAATTTCACTCTACTTTTCAATAGTCTGCATTTTAATTCGGATTCTTATTCTGCTTTTTATACATTTAATTTCGAAATACCGCTGAAACGGGGTGGGTGGGGTGGGGGTGGGTGGGTGAGGGTCAATGCGAAGAACCCAGATGTGTGAACAGTTACCATAGAAAGACATGTGACGAGCGCTACGATACAGTTCTACTGTTGGCATGACTTATATCGCGACAAGCGCTGTTAAGGTGAACGGCCGAATAAAAATTGTATTCTGCTCAGAGTAAGTTTTCATCTGCGCGACTTTAAACTAATTTGCGGGAGTTCTTGCGCATCAGTGGTCTCTATAGGTGTGCGAATTCATAAAAATTGTTTTCGCTTCACGCAATCACTCCCTCTGGCAACATGTCTGCCAATCTGGCGCGAAAGTTGCATATATTTTAAAACATTTGTGGGTGCTCTTAATCTAGAACGTATTTAATTAAGCAAATTGATTAGAACGAGTTATCGTCGAAACTAGTTTTAGGTGGCCGGATTGAAAATCACTGGCCCAACTGCCAGATATACTCCCAGTTAGGTTGGCGCACTAATGTTGTCTTTTTCTCGGGTGGTGGCATGCTGGTGCTGTCTAACATGACTCACATACCCGACTCAGTTGCTGTTTATCTGGTTTAACGCCATCTTTCAGCGCATGATACGCTCTATACATGTTGTCCCATATAACTGGCTGGGGAAGCACCCAGGAAAACTCCAGTAAGAACCACCAACCCACGGGAAGCTACCGGTAGGCTTTCTCACATACCCACATTGGCTCAGCCCGAGACTCGAATCCACGCTTTAGACTATTCAGCCACCCGGGGCTCTCATACCTGACGCAAATACTTCCCTTGGCCAGAGTTTATACCTTGCCAGTGTTGAACACAATGAATTCGTCAATTAAGAAACTTAATGTTACTATACCAGTAAAGAAAATTTTGTACACACACACGGGCGAAAATGGTTATATTTCTGAGGAATTTTGCATTTTCTAACTTTATCTTTTATGTTATATACCTTTTGCAGCATGTTAAAATCTGTTCAATATATCGTGCAGTACTAGATGTCGACATTTATTTTGAAGAGTTTACTTTCGTATATTTTTGCGTGCAATTCTTTAATCTGTATGGACAGCTTGACACTTATCTTTATAAAAGTATAAATATCTTTATAATTTAGAGTCAACCTTTTAATTGGCACTATGTAACCTGTATTGTGTTGACGTGCCAATGACATACATACATACATACATACATACATACATACATACATACATACATACATACATCTCTCATCTGAATTCAAACAGTCTTTTTAGCAATGTACAGTCTGCATATCGCCCTTGCCACAGTACTGAAACTACTCTTCTGAAAGTAGTTAATAACCTTCTCTCTGCTTTGGATAGCGGAAAGATTACAGTCTTCACTCTCCTTGACTTGTCTGCAGCATTTGACACAATAGACCATGATATATTACTTCATCGTCTCCAGCATGTATTTGGCATTCACGATACAGCCTTACTATGGTTCAAGTCCTACTTGGTCAACAGGACATAAATTGTGTCCGCAAATGGAAAACACTCCAGCCCAGTTGATCTGTGTTGTGGTGTTCTACAGGGGTCTTTTCTTGGACCTGTTCTCTTCATTCTATATACTCAGCCACTCTCAAGTGTCATAGATCATCATCCAGTGTCTCACCAATTGTATGCTGATGACACCCAAATATACAAATCTAGCCACCCAACTTAAGTTGAAACTACCATCCAAGGTGTAGAGAGGTGCATTTCCGATGTGAAATCATGGATGACATGTAACAAGCTGCAGATGAATGATGATAAAACTGAAGCCATTCTGATTACAACACAAAGACTTTCTCATTCACATCCTTTACCTCAGACAATAAATATCAGCAACACCAACATTAAATTCACACAGTCAGTACGAAACCTAGGTGTTACTCTCGACAGTACTCTCTCATTGCACCAACATGTCATGAACATATGCAAGGCTGCATATCTTGAACTGAGGCGCATCAGCTCCATTCGCAAGTATCGTTCAGTTAATGCCACTAAAACACTTGTGTGTTCCTTAGTACTTTCAAGACTGGATTATTGTAACTCAATTCTGTCTGGTTCGTCTCAATATCTACTCCAGAAACTTCAAAAAGTTCAAAACACAGCTTCTCGGATCATCCTTAGAGTACCACGTTCAGAGCACGCCTCCCCTCTGCTCTGTACCCTACACTGGCTATCCATTCGATCCAGAATTAAACACAAAATTTGTTCTCTGTGCTACGTTTCACTGACGGGCTCCAGTCCAACATACCTATCCGATCTCACCCATGTGTATACACCAGCAAGACGCTTACGCTCCTCTTCTGACACTCGTATTCTCATTATTCCCACTATGAAAATGAAATCATATGGACAACGTTCTTTTGCATATCAGGGCCCAGCAACGTGGAACGAATTGCCCACTGAACTTAGACACAAAGACACAGTGATCTCATTCAAGAGCGCTCTTAAAACTCACCTATTTCATCTGCAAGAACAGACTTAAAGACCCAATAACGTATCCTTGCCTTAAATATTTACAGCATGTTTTCTGTTTTCTAATTTCGTGGTGTTTTTTTTTATTTTTGTAATCATATCATTATATATGGGTTTTTTTTAAGTGTTGTCATATGTTGTAAAGCGCTTAGAGCTTCTAAAGATTAGGCGCTATACAAAGTCCTCATTATTATTATTATTATTATGATTATTATACATACATACATACTTTGCTTCTTAGCGGATCGAATGCTTCTATTTCGGCTTTTATCCTAGACGAGCAGGGTTGATCAAGCGATAACATTTTAATTCAAATATACCAAAGCATCCAAGTAATGGGCACTAACGTCATTTCAACTATTCAAAATGGCGACGTCCTCAATACGCTAACGCAAGGATTTTCATATTTCTTCTTAATGACAGGTCTTTAAATGCATTTTTAAGATGTCTTCGATTGAAACTTGGGTCAACGACAAATTGCATGACATCCTTGGTTTAGCTGACAAATACATTTCTCAGTATTTGATCGGACTAGCTAAAAAGGCGGACAGTTCTCATGAGTTCCTTGAGAAATTGAAGGAAACGGGAGCCCTTGATGTGGATGAAAATGTCAAGATCTTTGCAGTAGAACTATGGAATAAGGTCAGTTGAAAAGTCTAGGAGAAATGCGGTCCTACTAAACACACCAAGACTACCCCAAGACTGTCCTAAAACGCTCACTTACCCATAATACATATATACAATTAAATAAAGTCACATAAAAAAGTAATCAATATAATTATGCATTGTATAATTATCGTTTAACATCAGTAGAATTTTTACCCTTTTCGGTCATCGCCAAAGGAAAGACTCCAATACACCCAAAGACTCTTGAAAAACCCAAGACACCTAAAATCATGTTTTACATTTGAAATTCTTTATCACCTGACCAAATAGTCGTTTAATTTAATCTGAAATACCCAAAAATTGAAAATTAAAAATCCAAGAAATGTTTTAAGCTGACCTAGTAAACCACAAAGGCGAAGAGTTACCATTTGTGCATCTGATTCTGAATAAGAGTGTTCTGGATAAATGAATAACAAATGCACTGTAAAGTAACTGAATGCTCATTTTATTTTCATTTACCCATACGTATCCAGGCCACACCACGAGGAGACACTCTTTCCATGGCTCATTTTTGTTGATGTTTTTCATTTTTGTTTCTTTTTTGTTTTGTTTTTGTTCTTGTTGGTTTCTTCTTTTTTCCATTTCTATTAGATATAGAATTAATTTGTCATTGTTGCTTTTCACTTTTGATATCATTTATGATGAAGTCTCAAAAAACACAATCATGGCTTTTTAGTGTTTTCGTTCACATGACGCTGTCTCTGTCCTGGTTTGAGTGCAATTCCTTTTGCCTTATTAATGACTGAAAATTTTCCATCTTTTGATCTTATGAATTTTGAATTTTGCCTATGTTTTGAGTCCATGAGATAATTTGGGAAGAGTTCTTTTGTTTTCTTCTTCAGAGTTGCAACACCAGACTGCATCATGTACATGGTAAATCCGTTCTTCATTAGTCAGTTGATAATTTCCTGTCATGTAGAGAACTTCTGTAATCCATAAAATGCAAGTCTGTAATGCCGTAAAGTTTGTTTATTAAATCTCTAGTATGTTTTGGCTTCCAGTCAACCAAAATTTTAAAAATATTATTGATGGACTCTGCGTTGTTATTGGTCCAGTGTTTGCTTTCATTGTTCTGCTGATTCAGTTGAAACATGAACTTTCTAAGTCTTGGTTTTAGATTATTGACATAGTATTGTTCGAAGCTCTTGTACTTTTCTTTTATTAATTGCTGAAGTTTTTCAGAGCGGCTTTCAAACTCCATGGTAGTATTGGCGTCCATGATACCTTCGCTACCAAACAGAGACCTCATGACTGTATCACACTCGACCTTATCAGTCCCTACCTTGTTTTGTAGGTAAAACTTATATTGTTTTTTTAATGTTCTGTGCACAAATATTGTCGTGCAGAAGGAAACACGTGTTCGATTGCCTTGGTCAGAGCTTTCTCATCGTCCGTGCTTAATCCCATATTCTCTGATACTCTCATTTCAGTAGTCTCCAGGTGAGTGTTTTGGGACAGTCTTGGGGTCTCTTGGTGTAGTTTTTGGGTAGTCTTGGGGTCTTTCCTTTGGTGATGACTGACAAGGGAAAAACTCAGCTGATGTTACTCAATGACTATACAATGCATAATTATACTGATTACTTTTTTATTTGATTTTTTAAGTTGTATATATTTATACTGGGTAGGTAAGAGTGTTTTGGGAGAGTCTTGGGGTAGTCATGTGGCGTCTTAGGGTAGTCTTGGGGTGATTAGTCGCTCCCGGTGAACGATATATAATTAGCAAAAAAACTGAACATAAAATGTAGATATTTCTTGGGTAGTTTTGGAACATGTTTTGGGTTTAACACCATTTTACAGCGCATGATATACATGGCGGCCTGTATAACTGGTGCAGGAGAAGTCCTACAATGTAAGACGCATCACATGTTATTTATGTTTTAGTGTTACGTCTTACTACCCAAATAATGGCCTTGTATAGCGTGTTCCGATGTCGATTGACATCGGAACGAGTAGTCAAAGTTTCAGGAATATCTCACACACTTGGCAGCCCATATGGACATTCTTCCACAAATTGATATGTAATTAATATACTTACTGTGCTGTTTTCTTCCTGGTGGAATCAAAATCTGACACTAGCAAATGGATGCATTTTCATGTTCCATTGAGATACATTTGAATTTGTTGAAATGTGAGGGTAGTCGAGGTATGCCGAAGTAGGTTCATGTAGGGGATATGTTTCTTGAACGAAACGAAATGTTGCTTACAGTTCCAATAGGCATCATATATTTAAATTCATTTTGTTAAAGAATAATATTTCAACTTAACCCGATTTTGGCATTCCTGGCTTTCTTCGCTTTCCAGCCAACTGAAATGTAGGCCAACGAAACTTGAAAACAGGTCCATTTCTTTTGTGAGAATTTGAATTTATTAGAGAAAAGACATCAGAGTAAGTAAAGTCTGACTAAAACATTATGAATTTGCTTTGTAGAAAAGCATAGTTATTGGTTGCCAGTTGTGTGGGATATTCCTGAAAATTTGACTTTATTGCAATGTTAGTCGACATCAAAACATGCAACACAGTGCCGTTAGTTAGGCAGTAAGACCCAGATGCCCAAAACATAAATATCAGTGTCAAGGTCTTACATGTAGGACTAGTGGAGGAGGAACCTGGGAAAACTTCAGTTAGAACCAGGAAGCCACTGACAAGCTTTCTCACAAACCCACTTTGGGCAAGCCAGAGACTCTATCCATAGTCCTACAATGTAAGACGCTTCACCTGATATTTTTGTTTTGGTGTGTGCAATGTCTTGCTGCTTAAATAACAGCCTTGTGTAGCATGTTCTCAAGTCGACTGACAGGAGAACAAGAGGTAAAATTTTCAGGAATATCTCACATACATATCAGCCCATATTGACACTCTTCCAGAAATTTAAGTCTAATTAATATACATACTTTGCTGTCTTTATATTTACGGAATCAAAATCAGACACTTGCAGATGGATGCATTTTCATGTTCTATTGACATACATTTCAGTTGGTTGAAATGCAATGGTAGCCTAGGAATGCAGAAGTAGGTTTCAGTGGGAACTTATTTATTTAACAAAACAAAACTATGTAAAAGCATTAAGCAGCTTTTTGTTTCGTTAAAGAAACAAGTCCCCACTTCAATATATTTCAACATACCTCAGCATTCCTTGACTTATGTCATATTTCAACCAATTTGAATATATGTATATGTCAATGGAACTTGAAAGATATGCCATTTGAATGTGTCAGATTTTGATTACATCAGGACAAAGACAGCAAAATTAGAAAATCAGTTGGACTTAAATTTGTGGAAGGGTGTTGATATGGGCTGTGAAGCTTGAGATATTCCTAAAACATTGACTACTCATTCTCATGTCAGTCGATCTCAGGACAGACCATTATTGAGGTGTAATATGTTGTTCCCCCACCAAAAAAAAAAGAAAATATCAGTTGAGGCATCTTACAATGTAGGACTAACCGACATGGAAGAGATTAGATGGCCAATTTGTTTAAACATTTATTTTTATGTTGATTTTTGAATTATTTATGCTGTTTTGGGTTTGTTTGTTTTTTAATAGTTTGGACATAATTTTGGGACTAAGCTGCTATAAATAGAAAATAAAGAAAGTACATAAAGGTTTACAATGGACAAATGTACTTACTATTCTTGTGCAGCAGTCGTACTTTTTAATAATATTCTCACATTTATGTGATGTATGGAGATGATAATCAAAATACAAACACATTTTTGTATTGCTTTAGTTTATTTTTTTAATGTGCCAGAAGTGTGTAATCCATATATAGATGAGTGTAGACATAATTGGGGGGGGGGACATAATGCTTATGTCAAAAATGCAACAGTTGGCATGTATTTTGCAGGCATATATCAGTTAATGGTACAGATACTTTTGCAAAGCTTGAGTTCTAATTGAATTTGGTGCATGAAATAAAGCCTGCATATGCTATTAAATTTAAATTTTCTGGAGTGCTCTATTTATTTATCGCTATCTGTTATATGACATATTATGCCACTGCTTCATAATCTACACATGAAGATAGATACAGGATATCTTTTACCTTCAGTGAGGTAGTGAGGTTTCCTTTTTTTTTTTAAAACTTATATCATTGATCAAAGTATACAGAAGTATCACAACTACCTGTATTAGTATTTCATTTTTTTGGGTCAACTCTGATTTGAACAAATACTGGGAAAAAAAGGGATAAAAAGAAACTATTCTTTTTAAATGAGTGCTTGAATTCAAACTTAGAAACTTTTGGAATCATTAAATCTTTAAGTAATGTGAATACAGCATTATTGCTATTCTCATTGTGTCATTTTTCAAACAAGAATACACTAAGTCATTTATTCACGTATTTTTATTATACTTTATGTAAGCATACTTTTCATAAAAATGAGGTGTTTAGTATAGGTTTTAAATATTTCCATGATAATATTTGTTTGCCAATCATGTTGACCAGGTTCCACACCAAGCACCGACAATCAAGCCAGCACGTCTGCAGGAGCAAGCAGCCATTGAACTTGAAAAGAAGAACAAGAGATACACACTGGTGTCTGATGATGAGGAGGAGGAGGAAGAGGAATATAAAGTCCCAACAAAGGTAGTGCTCTCCATATATTTCATGTTATTTATTAGGGACATTTCATTTCATACTTCTTTTAATTAAACTTAGAGGAAAACTGTATTTTGATGGAAAATAAATTTATTTTCATCGCAAAATTAATTGTTTGGAAATTAATATTTAAATTATTACTCTTGTCTTTCCTGTATTTACTTTGTTATATTTACACATACCAATATTTTGTATTTCTTTCACTATACATCTTATTGCGAAATTTTCTCAGTTGAACCCGTCTTGAGCCGCATCTTGAAAAGTAATAAAACATGTTCTATTGCTGAGGCTGACATAAAATGTTAATAAGCTGGTCATCCAAGGACCCGACATTAGAACAGAAATAAAATCAGTACCAGAGGAGCATTATCCTTTGGTTCATAGACACGTGTCATGAAGTCTTTTGTTTCGGTGAAAGCTTACATACATTCAGAACGCTTCCACATATTCAAGGACAGAAAGTACTTATTGGGTGATTGTAATTGTGGAAGAACTCATTGGGTCATGGTAACTATGGAAGCACCACTGGGTGATGGTAATTATGTTTGACATGGTTCACACAGCCTTGAGAAGTCCATGAATTTCATGGGTAGCCTAAAAGTCCTTAAATTCAACCTGGATTTGAAAACTCCTTGAATTTTAACAAATGGTCTTTAAAACCCCTTAAATTTCATGAGATCAGAGCTTCCACAAAAAGAGTTATATTAGAAGTAGTTTAAAATTATTTTCTTTAAAAAAAAAAATAGATGGTGAAGTTTTGGTCTGAAATAAAGAATAATGTACACCGGTTATTGAAATGCACAGTTCTAGCATTGCATAGTTACCACAGTATCCTCACTTTTAAATGGATTTAAAACTATACATATTCAGTCACTATTTCCATCAATTTTTCTAAACAGCAGAGTAATGTTCTGTTTATTTGAGAAAATTTAAAAAAATTGTGATGTGACGGAAAAGGCAGAGCAATTTCCTAATTAACAATACAAATGGCCGATGTGCACCAATGAGAATTATTCTGCTTTGTCATGCCTTAAAAGTGTGTTCAGTGAGAAGTGTTTGTCTGACTTCATTTGAGTCAGAGAAGTAAAGGGCAGTAGGTGCAAGGCATACTGTGTTTGTTGTCTTAAGAATGTAGATCTCAGGAAAATGGGTGAAAGCGCTAAAATTGCAAGAAGTGAGAAGTACAAAATACTTTGGAATCACAAATGTTTGGAAATTTCTTCTTTGTGAAAAAATCAAATTCCAGTCCAGCTAAAAATGAATGAGTGTGAAATGGAAACAAATAGTATAGCTTCAAGTTTAAGTGACTCACTCTGTGTACATTTAACCCCATCCCCTTCACCAACCAGCTCTTGTATCTCTTCCAGTGGTCTACAAGATATTGCTGTCTTTGATGAAAAAAAAATTATGTCCTGAAAGCTGAAACTTTGTGGACAGTACGTAAAATTGTCACCCATAACTCTATAATCAAATGAAAACAACACATTGCTTCTCAAGCTTATATTTCCAGATCACAAAAATTGCTGACTGATTTTCATGTGGTAAGAGAAAGACTTCTTATTTATGTGTTTTGCAGTGTTAGAAACATGCATAAGCACATTGGTGAAAAGAAAGGTTAATTTGTTTAATGGTATCTTAAAGATGGGTAATAGGGGGCCTGGGCCCTAAAATGTCCCCAAATCTCAGTTTGCAATTTCTGTATGGACCATATTTGACAAGATCATGCATTAGTTTTGTCTATGAATTTTCTTTTTTCATGAAGAAGTTCTTGTTGTAGGAGGTAAATACTTAATCTTCAGACAGCTGATTTCCAAAAGATGGATCTTTTCGTCAGCAAATTGCTTGGTTTTATTTTTCCTTACTAGAAATATTACTTTTTTTTTCATTTTCTTATCCCCAGAAAGCTAAGGTTGAAAATAAAAGAAAACATCTGCGCAAGAAGCAGGAATCCTCAGAAGAGAGCAGTTCTGAGGATGAGAGGTCAGTATGCAATAATAAGTTGTTTTATTAATCTATTAAATTTAGGATTTCAAAGCTTATTCAGGCTTTCTTCATGCCAGCAGACTGTACATTGACTGCTTAAGTTTTGCATTGAAGATCACAAGTACTGTCTCTTCTGTTAGAAGAGTTGGCCATCGCATGAATTTCTTTTCTGGCAACAATATTACAATTTTAAGTTTTAGAAAAGATTGATTATTCTTGGTTTCTAATTATTCTATGTTTCTAATATTCATAGTTTGTAATTTAACTAATTCTAATTATTCGTAGTTTCATGGGCTCATCAGATTGAATGACTTGATGTCTCTCACTAGTCATCTGTATTGCGGCAAGAATTTTGTTTGTGGCCAGTGCATTTTCTAAAAGCAGAAAATCTGATATGCTGTTTTTGAAGTAAGAAATTAACTCATTACTCAGAGTGACTACATGTTTGCTTATCTCTTTGCCACAGAAGAAGAAAGGGGAATTCACAATGGATTATACAGGCATCGGCTGCTTATCACCTTTACTGTTGCTTTCAGAAGAAATATTAATAACAGGGACTGATGTGCAGTGTTTGCTTTTAAGCAGACATGCATTCCTGTATAGGGCTTTTCATTACAACACATTTTATGTTTTGAGGCAAATATAATCAGTGGTGCTGTTTTATTATTTACCAATAAACTCAATGTTTTCTTCAGGTCCTTTTACCATAGCAGTCCTGCTGTGCTATCATTTCAGCCCATGACATTTCAGAAACCAGTGATACACTTTGTGCTTGTGCTACTATGCTTTTATGTCTCCTGCGATCCTTATACAATTAATCTTTTAAAGGAACATCCAGTCACCTAATTCAAAGCCCTGTTACTCAAATTACACCTGTTCTTACCTCCTCTTCGGTGTTGAATTTAGATAATCCAGGATAATTACTTACTCACTTAACCATCATCTTTTGTACATGGCTTGCCTGCCTGCCAGTATGCAACCTTTTATGAGGGTTTCATGTTTGCACTGACATAGTTATGGGATTGGCCAGCCATTAAAATGTAATATGTGTAATGTATTTAGCTGGTAATGCAAATGACTTAAATATTACACACATTACTAGTGGCTAATCACATGACTGTGTCATTGCAAAGATGAAAACCGCATGAAATGTGCACCACCAGTCGGGCAAGCCAGGCACAAAAGATAACAGCTAAGTGAGTGAGTAATTATCCTGGATTATCTTGATCCAGTTCCCAAAAAGAGGTAAGAACAGGTGTCATTTGTGTAATAGAGCTTTGAATTAGGTGACCGGATTTAACAGCTTGTATTTATACAGATAGTAGGAAATATAAAACAGTAGCGGCACAAGCGTAAAGCATATCTGTGGGTTATAAAGTGTCATGGGCTGAAATGATAGTAAAGAAGGATCAAAATGGTAAAATGCCCTGGGGAAGGCACTGCTTCATTTAATTTTTATGGATATTAAATTTTTTCACTTTCATGATGATAACACACTTTTTAAGAAACATTTTATGATGCTAACATATGCGTTCCCCAATCTTGGGGAGATCACTGAAATTTATGCATGTAATGTACTTCATTAAAAGTTTCACTATCAAGCCATGTACTTAGTGGTTCCAAATGAACCCGTAATGCTGTACCGTTAATATCATTGATTTGGCTAAGAGGATGTTTGAAATCAGGAGATGGTGTTATTTGGTAAAATAAGTTTTCTGTTTTACAAAATAAATGGGAATTACTAAATTTGGATGTGATTAAGGAAATGACTGATTTTTATGTTGGTGAGAAACTTTTTTTGGTATGGTCATAACAGAGTGCTTCAACTAAAGATAGACCAGAGGGGCCCCAAATAGAAAGGGTCATTATTTAGAATGAAAGCATATTTTTGTGAGCAAAAAAGTAACAGTCAAATTTTCATCCCTTGTTAAATAGGTAAAAAAAAAAAGAGCGAAATAAACTTTCCATGAAATGTTATAGAGAACAACAGTAGAGCAGAGGGTATGACATCAGAGTCAGAGAGGGATTAGTGCCCTTTATTTCTGTGGTGCTAGAGTAATATGTGAGTTATCACCATAGTTTTGACCCTCAAACTAAATTTTTATTTTGCTCTGCAATGAGTGTGAAAGAGCAATATAACTGCAGGTTTCAGTGTCCTTGATGCCATCATTTTGGATTTTATTGACAGGGTGTCTTCAGATCATAGAGAAAAATCTCACAGTGTCGTTGATGTGGATTTAGACCGTGACAGTGATGATGGTGATGAGTACGAGCAGCAGGAGCGAGAGAGGATGAAGGACCTGCAGGAAAGGGACGACTTCACCAACCGTCTCAAGGAGAAGGATAAGGATAAAACTCGTCACGTCATGTCCAAGTCTGATAAAAAGGTCAGAGTTCAACAGAACATTTTTTTCCTTATCATCTCGGTCAGTAATTATATATAGATATAATATTAAAGTCATCACAATCCTGCTGTTGGAGGTTAACCCTAGCAAATACTTGCACCTTTTTTGTATGACTCATTAAATATCACATTACAGCTTGAGGTACTGAATTTTCAATCAGTGTGGTATACTAATCAGATTTCTTTGAGTCATGGTCCCCAACTTCTCAGAAATTGCAGGTTCTGCTAGAAAAACTGGGGGTCCTTTTTAGGAAGTGGGGTAGCCGGTTTTAAAAGATGGAGTTCATTAGTTGGCATAAAATCATTACATGCAAGACAAATAAATACAGTCTTACTCTATGAAGTCCTTGTTTGCTGTTAATGCGATATCACTTTTAATTCCAGACAGTATTTTTTCTTTTATTATGTTTGGTAAAATGTATATCCATTGGTTACAACTGAAGGCCCAAGGCTAGTAGTATGGGGTTTGCAGGATGCACAGTCTCATAGATGGCACACTACAATTTTGTATTTTACATAGGGTTAGATTTTTAAAGAAAAAGAATTTTCCTGATTTTCCTCATTGGTTATACTGGCTGTTTAAAAAAGATCTTGTATATATCTTGTAGGTATTATCAAACGAACTTTTAATTCCCCTTATTTTGGTGTATGATTGATTGGTGTAGTATGGGTTATAGAGTAAACAGTTTGGATTATAGAGTATACAGTTTGGATTATAGAGTACACAGTTTGGATTATAGAGTATACAGCTTGGATTATAGAGTATACAGTTTGGATTATAGAGTATACAGTTTGGATTATAGAGTATACAGCTTGGATTTACTTCAGATATTCATCTATAAAAAAAACTGCAAGATCCACGTGGTCATTTTCACTTCCTGGACTTTACAGCTAAATTGTAAAAATAAAGAGCTAATAACTTTTATTTACATTTGATGTAGTTTGTTAATTCATTCTTTACACTTTCAAAAACTGGTATTGTCTAGACTGGCACAATTCATTTTCCCTATTTTAATAACTGCTAAAGACTAATTCAGGCTGATTTTTCAAGAACATGGGAGCAGTCATTTTGGTTAGTTATGTGCTTAGATATTTACAATTTCCACAAGTACAATGTCCAAAAAGTTTCAGCCACAGTACATGAAAGTTACATAGAGGTATGCCAACATTCTCTCCCATGTGCATGTTGCAAATGCAGACAACTTCACCTTACAGCTGTCACTCTCAGTAATTCATATCTGTAAAGCACTCTCATAACACTGGGGATCCTGGACTGGCATTTGAAGGTACAGTATGTGTTGGAAATGCATACAGAGCTAAACTTATAATGAAGCCATTCAAGCGTTGGGTAAACATGCACTGACAGAAATATTCAGTCAAGTTATTGTCCACTTGTATGTGAATGCTTAAATGAACAAATTTGTATACTTCTTCAAGTGAGTCTTTGACTTGTGAAACTTCAGAATGTGTTTAAATTATGCTGATCAAAACATGCTGAAGATGGAAATATTTAAATTCATTTCATGAAACCAACACTTATGTGATATCCTCTATATAAATGCACTGTTTAAGTCCACAGTATTTTGTATACTAGGCATATGAAGAAGCTAAGAAGCGACTGCAGTTGGAGACAGAGGACAAAAAAAAGATCATCCCAGAAATCAGAAAGAAATCCCGTCGTGACTACTTGAAGAAACGACAGGCAGACAAGCTTGATGAGTTGGAGGCTGATATTCAGGATGAGGAGTATCTGTTTGGTGATACAAAGTAATGCACCTTATTTAATCGATTGACCCGTATTATTGTTATTGGTATTAGATAACCCCTCACATGTCTTTCTATGCAGATGCATCATGTCATGTGGTATGTTTTCCATATATTGGATACTACCAAGTTCTTAATGGGTGCTGTTAAGCACATATAGGATTCAATAGAATTTTGCTTTGTGATAAAGGGTCACAGCAAGTCTTTCATCACACAACAGTACATAAAATCATATAATGTTATCCAGTGTATATATTTATGAATTATTCAGTTATAATAATAATTCAGATATATTTATTTTCAAACATATTTATGTTCATATCAATTTTATGAAAGGCAATTTAAATAAAATTTATTGTATTCATCAGATAGGGACATATAGTAAATTATATTGTTTGTTCTATTAGTTGTTGTGTTCTCACCCTAAGTACATTGGCTTGCACGCTCACCCATTTGTGCTTTGATTTTTCAACAGTATCCAACAGTACAAACACATTAATGTATGATCATCATTTTTGTCTCATTTGCATTAGCTAATAAGAATGCATTTGTTTCAGTTTTTCGGTGGTGTGATTGTGTCAGAATTAAGGTTCTGTGTTCAAGTTTTAGCATGCCAGATACACTGGGAATACTTGTTAGCATGCCAGATACACTGGGAATACTTGTTAGCATGCCAGATACACTGGGAATACTTGTTAGCATGTTAGATACATTGAGAAAACTTTATAGCTAAGTTAGCAAGTTTTAGATACATTGGGAATACTTTATAGCAAGATTAGTATGTCAGATAAACTAGGAATACTTTATTGCAGGACTAGAAAGTTACAGAAATTGGGAATACTTTATAGCAAGGTTAGCAAGTTAGATACACTGGGAATACTTGATAGCAAGAATAGCAAGTTAGATACATTTGGAATACTTTATTGCAAGATTCACAAGACATATACACTGAATATTGTATGTATCCTTTATGAATGGTCATATTGACATGGATTTTCAAGAAACAACTTTTAAGGATGTCTACTGGTCCTAAATGAAAATGGTGCCAATCTGACATCCAGTATGTCCATCACAGCAGCTGATTTGAATATACAATTTTTGCTGAAGAATATCTGAGATAGTTTCAACACTCAGAAGGTAGAAGAAAGAAATGGTCATATCTTTAACTCCTGGAAATTCTTTTCACCCAACAGAGTGTCAGCCCCATCAAGGGACCCTTGTTATTCATTTTTAAATGATTGAGCTTTATTTGTACATCTATTTGGTTTACTCTTATATCTTTCAGAGTAGTAGCATTAGTATAAATTAACAACATTAGATTAATACAACTTCTAGTTTAAAAAAAAAATAACATGAACAGCCCACCTTCTCATTCATTTGCTGCTACAGCTTTCTTTCTAAAAAGAAGAGTGGAGCTGTATTATGCAGTTATATTGGACTTCCGATGTTAATATATGGTTCAGCCACAGTGTACATTGAATTGTTGTCTTCTGAGGACTTGTTAATGGGATTTGATAGAGTATTAACATAAAAATTAAAACTATAATGCATGGGTTTAACTTTACATTTGTCTTTTGATACATTTGTCTCCATGTAGGTGTAAACAACAGGTCAAGCTCCAGCATTTGTGTGTTTTGAAGATTACCTGTCACCAAATAATAAACTTGCAGGCAAGATTAAAAGAAAGAAAAGAAACAAATATGATTAAAAAAAGATCCAGAGTTACAAATACATTTCTCCTTTGAACATATTCCTATATCACATTAGATCACACCATTGTTGGGAAAACCTCAATGAATCCAACAATTACATTCGTGCCCGCTCCTCCATTAATCACTCTAGAGAAGCAGTGATGCAGGAACCAGTCCACATGGTCAAACATTATGTGATGTGCATGGGAAATTGCAGTGGAGACCAGCAACAGCTCTTCCTGTCAGGAAGAAAAATATAACCACCGAAGATCTGGCATGATGGCAACAGTGTGTAACAGGCTAGAAATGTCCGATACATGTCGTGAAATCAGAGCTGTCTCTGCATGTTTTGAATTTGAACAGAATGTGGCAGTCTAAGACATAATAGAGCTTGCTTTGTAAGGACAAGAATTGAATCTGGTACATCTGGTGGCTGCGTCCCAGACCAGTTTGAAGTCAGCACAACCTTACCATGAAGCATAGAACAGCACTTTTGATGGGTGCACCTATCAATTTTGCTTGATAAAAAAGTCATTTGTTTCCATTTCTCTTATCCAGGTGATGTCATCATGGCTTACATAACTGGTTTCATATTTGGAGTGCAGTTTACCATTGTACAGGGAAGAAATCTTTATTCCCTCAATGGTTACCATGGTGGGATGCTTAACACTGCATCAGCCTATTAATTAAGTGGTTAGAGCATGTGCCTCAGATGCAGGAGGTTGCGGGTTTGAACCTCATCTGAGTCATACCAAAGACTTATAAACATTGTATTAGCATCTGCCTTGCTCGGTGCTCAGCATTAAGAAGTTAGAGTTAGGACTGGTTGGCCTGGTGTCAGGATAATATGATTGAGTGGGACATGATGTTACATGTCTCTGGCATGATTCTAGATATCACTATAAACTGCCACACTGCAGACATCTTAGCGATATGACTGAAAAATTGTTAAAGCTACATTAAAAATCCAAGTCACATATACACACAACTAACATAAGTGTGATTCGTGAATGTATTCAGAGGAGAAGGCACATTTTTAGCAAATTATGAGGATATATACCCAATCTCATGACAATTAAACCCTCCCACACTTCCCTGCTAATGTAATTTTGCTTGTTTTAGTTATTGCTTAAGCTGATGCTAAGTAAACAACTGTAGCCAACTAGTAGTGATGAGGGGAGGTAAGGGGAAGGGTTGGGAAGAGTTTTTTCCCTTCATCTGTATGGTATATAGATAGGAAAGACCCAATTTTGAGCAGACATTTTTCATCTTAAAACAATTGCTGGATTCAAGAAGTAGTGCAACTCTTCCTGGAGTTAATATGATTGGGTAAGTATTCTGAAAGAAACATAATTTACCAGAATATTTGCTTTTATCACAGCTATTCCTTTTTTAGATAATTTGAATCAATTTAAGTCCAGATCAAGTCAAAATAAAAGAAAAAACAAAGTGAGAGGCACTGCAAAACCAATTGAACTACTACTGCTACTACTCTAAGATGATTGCACAGATTTTCAACAATACCATTTGTACTTTCCTCAGCACTCGTGAAGTTATTCAGTATTTCTCAAAAATCAACATGGAAATCTGTAGAAAAGGAAAAAAATTAATATATCATCAATACTCATGGTATTGTTTCATAACATAGCACCAACAAAAAAAGCCCGCCCTCAATGTGCTTAAAAAGATTTCTTATCTCAGCAATATTGTCTGTCAATTGATATGAGATATTGGTTATCTCAGCAATATTGTCTGTCAATTTAAATGAGATCTTGGTCATCTTAGCAGTATTGTCTGTTGATTGTTATGAGATCTTGGTCATCTCAGATGTATTGTCTGTTGATTGATATGAGATCTTGGTCATCTCATCTGTTTTTTCTTTTGATTGATATGAGATCTTTGTGATGCGGTTTTCACTTGTAAATCAGGTTAGAAATAAATATTTTGGTTTCTGACTGACCATAGACCAAAAGAATTTATGCAGTGGCATTTCATACAGTAGCCATGTGCATGAGTTCATGACTACTTCAAAATTTCAGGGAAGATTGCCATGAAACTGCAAACATGCATCCCAAGGTCTAGTTGGTTTGAAATGAAGATGGTGACCCTTAGATATCCAGTATGGCTGCCACAGAGTCCATCTTGAAAGTATTGCCATCACTGCTACTCCTTAATGGATAGTTCTGTCAGCATGGGGTTTTGACTGAAAGATTTCAAGTTGCTCCAGAATAAATGTGGTTGCCTATTTAACATTTGGCACCACAATGGCCATCTTGAAAATCTCAATCACTACTTTTATTAAAAGTCATATCTACATTGGGTTTACATTAAAATATTTGAAATATCTACATGGTGCTAAATGAAAATAGAGCTGATCTGGCCTCCAACATGGCTACCAAATCTTGTTTTAAGTACTTGTTATAAATGGATGGCAACATCTACAGGGGTTTTTTGCCAAAATAATATTATCATGTCTGGTTGGTTATGAATAAAGATGATACTGATTTGACATTCAATATGGATAGCATAGTGGCCTTCTTGAAAATCTTGTCATAGCAATTGCTCTTAAATGGATTGCTGTAACAGTGTTGGGTTTTTGACTTAAAGACATCTTATATAATGTTGAGTTGGTCCAAAATGAAGAAGGTGCTGATCTGACATCTCATCTTGAATATCTTATAACAGCTTCTTCTCCTGAATGGACAGTCTTACAAACAACAGCGTTTTCCAACAAGATTTAATAGATCTCCCTGTGAGGGATCATCATCTATCCTAGGAGAAGGATAACAAATACAGTAGATACAATTAAGCTGTATTCATGTTGGCCTGGACTCCCTATATGGTCAGTTAGCATTTGATTTGTTCCAAGAGAAAGCTATATTAAGAGATACTCAGACTTATAGATAGATTTATTTTAAACAGATCTCAAATTTTGTCTGATGTTGATATCATTCTTACAGCTTAACTAAGAGAGAAAGAGAAGAGCTGGAGTACAAAAAGAAAGTGCTGATGCTGGCCAAAGAACACAGGGCTGCCAAAGACATTGAACGAGTCAATCGATACTTCATCCCCAGTGACAAGGTTAAGCCTGATGATAAGTACTTCGAGGATGAGAAGGAAAAAGGTTTGTTTGTCAGTTGGTCAGTCAATATCTGTCTGTTTGTTGAACAGTTTTTGGATCGGTCAAGCTTGCCAGATGTTTTTTTTCTAGATAACTGTAGTACATTGAATTTTATTTTTGTTAATATTGTGAATATTTTATATGCTCTTCTTACAAAAGCCTATCACTTTGCAACTTGCCTTATAAGAAAGGTATGGGAAATTGTAAATTGGTTCTTGTCCTGTATTAGCCAAGGGTCAGCTTTATTTCCAGATATCCTTTTTTATCAGCAGAGTAACAGTTTGTGCTTTTTTCAGTATCGGATAACATATCTGTTAGTTACTAAAGTAGGTCCACACTAGTTAGCCTAACTTGTCTGGACCTTTCAGTCTGATGGTATATGACTTTCAAGGTACATTGTATGAATCTGTCAGAATAGTGGTCCCTCATTAGCCAGCCTAGCCTGTCCAAGTCTTTTTGCCTTTTGGTATGTGTGTTGCCTGCAAAACAGATACACAGGGTTGATTAATGGCATGCACAGCTACACTTTACCTTTCCAAAGCATAATACATCTAAAAAATTTAATCTAGATAGGTTTTTGAAGACCAGCTTACATTGTATTTTAAAGCGCTTGAAATATTTGCATCAGATTTGTATCTGTTTTTCCCACCAATATGATATATTTTCATACATCTTGCTAATATGACAATAAAATGAAAAGATATGCTGCAGTATGGTTCTCATTCCATCCCTGAATTCATTAGTATTATCACTACTAATAGGCATTATGATTGCATTGTAAGTCCCAATGCTGATAGTTATTGTGGTTGTATTGTAATTCTGTCTCGATAGTTGTTATGGTTGTATTGTAAGTCACTGCGCTGATAGCTGTTGTGGTTGTATTGTAATTCTGGCTTGATAGCTTTTGTGGTTGTATTGTAATTCTCAGTGGTAATAGTTGTTGTGATTGTATTGTAATTCCCAAGGCTGATTGTTGTTGTGGTTGTATTGTATGTCCCAGTGCTGATAGTTGTTGTGTTGTAATTCTCATTGCTGATACATGTTGTGGTTGTATTGTAACTCTCAATCCTGATTGTTAATGTGGATGTAGTGTATCAATGGCTGAAAATTTATCTTTTGACTCAGTGGTCCATGACCACTAGGAACTTGTATTGACCATGTCAGCATAAGCCAAGGACTGGTCCAACAGCTACATCTGACAAGCAGATATTTTCAACATTGCACTAATATAAATTGAAGACAGGAAAAATAACAAAATTAATGCAGACTCAGATATCATACAATTACTTTATTTGATTATTAAATCCGAGATATATTTTGCTAACCAAAAACTTTTAAAATTTTCAGATCGCATGATCATGCCTTCTGTTGGTGGATTCTCTTTGAATCTCAATGATGTTATCTAAAACTTCAATTCCAAAGGTTTTCAAAAAAAAGATATGAAACACCCAAATAGAACACATTTGCCATTCAAAGTTCATTCTGTGAAACAATTGAAAACATTCATAAAGTTAGTTTATATGCAATCAGTAGCCCCAAAATAACTATTTATTGGCAGATCATCCAGGTTATCTCTGATCTTTAACACTTTTTTAAAAATATTTTGACAATTTTGTTGTCAGAATATCTGTAATGTGGATGGAAGGTCAAAGAAAACTCAGATTACTTGACTGATAGCACAACCTCAAAAGAACTTTTCCTTGGCTCTCAAAGTGTATGTGTCATCTAGTGCCATGCTTTCTCAGACAAAAGCAGTCAGTGGGCAATGGTCTCATCAGAACGGAAAACAGCTATTTCTGATCCCTCAGACATGGTGAGTAACTGGTTGTGCATTCATCGTTGTAAAGGCTTGGAGAATCAGGGTCTTGATGATTGAGACGGGTATGTTTACTTCCTGTCAAAAACCTTTCAAGTGCAAGTAATGTGTTCTTTGATTATATCACATGCTGTCAATGGGCCAGTGTCTTGAAATAAAGCACTTAAATGATTGGCTGGCTCTGGGTATGTTGTACATGAAAAAACAAAATAAACAATGTCTTGTCATCATACTGAACTCATGGCCAGATCTTTTCCAGTGATTCTGGAAAGTTAGAATATTTTTATTTTTAAAATAATTTCCATCCTGTTTGGACCTGGGAAATTTGAAGCCCTACAGTACAACACATCTTGTAGCAGTGATAAATTCTCTGTGGTTGATTTCTTGCCTTCTGCCAGTAAATCTATATGTAAACAAACTCATAGCATCTTAAACATATGGTAATCTGATACTGTTGATACTTAGTTTTAGCTCTAGCTGAGAACAGACAAATGTTTGATTGACAAAGATCAGGCTTAGACTCGTGATCAGTGTACAGCATTCTAAATATTTTACAGCACTAGTTTCTTACTATCGATCGACTACCGCTTGTATCAGTGCACTTTTACGACTCTTTTCAAATGTCTTAAGGATTAAAAGCATGTTTTCTGTAATTTATAGAAACAAATGGGAAATATTAAAGGCCCAGGGGGCTAGTAATACTTTCATATAACCGCTCTGCGGCTAAAAGGATTTGGTCTCGGACCTCAGACAACTGTAATTTTTAGGCCTTATGCAGGTTTTAACGCTTATAGCTATTGTGGTTGGCTTGCAAGTTCCTATTATGATGATTATTATTACGGTTGTATCATAGAGTTATTATTACGGTTGTATTGTAGGTCCCAATGCTGATAGCTATTATGGTTGTATTGTAGGTCCCAATGCTGATAATTATTACGGTTGTATTGTACGTCCTAATGCTGATCGCTACTATGTTTGTATTGTAGGTCCCAATGCTGATAGTTATTATGGTTGTATTGTTGGTCCTAATGCTGATAAATACTATGGTTGTATTGTAGGTCCCAATGCGGATAATTATTATGGTTGTATTGTAGGTCCTAATGCTGATAGCTACTATGGTTGTATTGTAGGTCCCAATGCTGAGCAGAAAAGATGGGAAGAGGAACATGTTGGTGCAGCTGTATTGAGATTTGGGGCACGTGATGCTAAGGAAAAAGCAAGAGAAAAACAGAAAGTGAAAGACTATGACTTTATACTTGATGAGGAGATAGAGTTTGTTCAAGCTTTACAGATGCCAGGAACTAAGAAAGACAAGGTCAGTTACTGCTGGTGTAGTTCTTGTCTCACTTATGAATATATGAGATTAGGCTGTTTGCATTGAATATATAGTCGGAATCTAATGAATGCATTTTTATTCAGAATCTCTATTCATCCCCAAGCATAAGTGAAAGTAAGTCACAGGACCAAGTTCCTGGTCCTGACTTAGAATCTGGGATTGTACAGCTTAATTTTGCCTTAATCAGTGGTGCAATAGGGTGAAAAGTCAGTTCTGTAAAAACTAGATACAGTAAACTGTTGATGGAGTTCTTTGTCAAATTCAATAAAATCAATTGATATGATAAATAATTTTCATTCATATCTCATAATGTTTCATTTTGTATTTGATATTTCCTTTTGTATATGATAATTATCTCTTATATGCGAGATTTTGCATTCTTTCCCTTGGATCTCATTTATTACATGTTTTTAATTTAACCTTTACTTGGCACCATATGGCAACTATTGTGCTGAGGTGCCATAAAACACTGCCATATAGATACACATAACATATCAATTCCGTTCATATTTCGTATTTCACATATATATGCAGTATTTACTGTTGATATGCATATATATATTTCTTATTCATAGAGGGGTTCTGTTAATGGACATCCTAGCATATTATATGCCTGAATTCTTCTCTAGGACATTCAAATTCTACATCTGGATGATCTAGGACTTCATTTTCATTTGCCTATATACCCAAATAAATTGATCATTCATCCCAGTCAGTCTGAAATGCACCTTATTGCTGCTGCTGGTACCTGTAGATTGATTTGCATAATGCTGACTCAGTGGATTGCTTTAAAGCTGGAAGCCTGGTGGATGATCTGGTTAACTTTCTGTCAGTTCCAGCTACATTTTTGCCAAAAATACTCACAATAAATGAAATGATTGTCATCCTGGTAATGATATTTCATAAATCGTGGTTTAATAATGCAGCTGGGAAGAGCATTTGTTGATGAAATAAAAGGCTTTATGTATTCATTTATGTACATAATGTTTATAGATGATTACTTAGAGCACATGGCAGTATTTGTTAGACTCTTGAATAAGTACATGAGTCAAGGTACCCGAGTTAAACGCCTCAAAGTTTGCATCATTTAGCAGTAAATCAAGTTTTTATTGGCTCGAAAAGAAAAATGTTAGAAAAAGAGAGGAATTACAAAATAATATTGATTTATGGATAGGTAATAAGTAAAGTTGCCAGAGCCAGGATCAACAGTTTCATAGTTCAGACCATTTCTGGTACGCTGAATAATTGCACATGTTAGAGGGGTGTTTTGCGGTGCAAAATGTGGCAACAACTTGGGAAATAATATTGCCAATCCAGAATAAATGTTAACAGTTGCCTTTTTCCTCTCCAGGTTGTCCAGGTGAAGCAAACTGTAGAACCTAATCTGCCAGTCCAAAATGCAGGTCTGGTCATAGTCTATGTCACTGTTTTACTGACGATGTAAGCTTACAACCCAAAATGCAGGTCTGGTCATAGTCTTTGTCGCTGTTTTACTGACGATATAAGCTTACAACTCAAAATGCAGGTCTGGTCATAGTCTGTGTCACTGTTTTACTGAAGATGTAAGCTTACAACCCAAAATGCAGGTCTGGTCAGGGTTTCTGTGACTGTTTCACTGATGATTTAGGAAAAGAGTGTAGAACCTAATCTACCAGTCCATAATGCAAATCTTGTCAGTGTTTCCATAGCTGTTTTATGATTTAGGCAAACAGTGTTGAACCTAATCTGCCAACTCATAAGTCTGGTCAGAGTTTCTGCAGCTGTTGGTGTCACAGATGATTTAAGCTGCCTACTTGTAATGCAAGTCAGGTCAGTGTCTCTAGGTGTGTTTATTTTACTGATGATTTAAGCTGCTTGCCTGCAATACAAGTCAGGTCAGGGTTTCTGTAAGTGGTTGTTGTATTAATGATGTAAGCAAACAGTGTAGAACCTAATCTACCAATCCATAATGCAAAAGCATGTCTGGGTTCTTAAGCTGGTCTGTATGGTCTTTGTTATTTTATGGTGTTTGTATACTCACACATATTACTTCTGTAATGGCACTTGTGTACCCATAGGTACCACTTTTCTGATGATGTTCTTGTTGTTGTATTTGTTTTTTAGTGTTAAGTTTTGCTTTTGAGTGCAGTTTCTCTTGCACTGTTGCATGTATGGTTGTATTCATCATGGAGGTTACTGTTTATCACGAGCAAAAGGAGGTCACCATGGCATGCCGCAGAATTCTTGGTGGGTTAGAAAGTGTTGTGTGTGATAGTTTGCAAATTCTTAACATATAAATTTTTTAGCATGTCCCGTTGCAGGACAAAAAGGAGCCTGAGATATCAGAAACAGAGAAGAAGAAAATGTCGCTTGAGGAGACAAAAAGAAGTTTACCCATATATCCATTTAAGGAAGATCTGATAGCTGCAATGGAACAGTTTCAGGTGTTGATTATTGAGGGAGAGACTGGCTCAGGAAAAACCACACAAATTCCACAGTACCTGTATGAAGCTGTAAGTAAAGAAAAATTAGACATTCTGCTAAAGTGCTTACATGTTTGTGCTACCATGTGTGTTAAATATGTGCCTGTTGGAGTACAATATGGAGCTTTCTACTCTGCCAGGCGTTTGGTATGGTACAACAATTAACCATTACCAGGGAATATACATCAAAGAAAAGTCTGCCATATTGGCATGATTCGAGGGAAACATTGAATTTCTCTGTAATGAATTCATTTTAAAACCTAGATATAGTAATATTAGTATGTACAATTAATGTTTGCAAATGTCTGAAAAGTTAGCAAAAGTTCATCCAAATTCTCTAACACTCAACTGCAGTTATTTTGTATGAATTCACTGTTGGAAAGCAGACCAAAATATCCTCATAGCTACATTTACTGTCCATTCATTGTGCTATCTGTATTTTAAAATGAATTCAATTTGGACAGAAATTCAAAGTGCTCACCGTTTTGGATCATTGCCATCTCACCTCTGTCTGCATGGGTTCGAGTCTCAGGTTCGGCCAATGTGGGTATGTGAGAAAGCTTGCCAGTAGCTTCACGTGGGTCAGTGGTTCTTTCCGGGATTTTCCTTGGTTCTTCCTCCACCATTAATACTGGTCACCATTTATAGCCTATCTTGTTCTGAAAATGGCATTATTCCCTGCAACAACAACAACTACACTCTCTTATTACAACATATTTTGTTGCTTTTTTTGTTTTTGTGGGGTTTTTTAACAACACTTGTTAACACTTTATTGGATGAGGAGGTGGGAGATAAATGCCTTTTCCAAGGACAAACCAAGACAGCTGGCCTGGGTGGATATTGAACCTGTGACCATTGGATTACAAGTTAGATGTTTTTCCATCTGAGCTGCCACAGGTCTCCATTAAAGCATGTGACCTGTTATGACTTAGATTATACCCCTGATTGACTTGCATTACACCCACTGATTACAGCCTGTAATAACTGAGGACTTACATCACCTTCCCCCAGATTACTATAAGTAATCTATGTTGACTTTAAAAAAACACTGATTACAGCTTGTAATCTTTAAAGACTTTCATTACACACTTTGATTAATCCTTGATGACTTTCATTACATAATTTGATTAATCCTTGATGACTTTCATTACACACTTTGATTAATCCTTGATGACTTTCATTACACAATTTGATTAATCCTTGATACTTTCATTACACAATTTGATTAATCCTTGATGACTTTCATTACACACTTTGATTAATCTTTGATGACTTACATTACCAATTGTTCTGCCATAATATGCCTTTGTAAGATTTGCACAGATTAGAAACCAAATCCTACAAATGTAGAGATTTAATGCACTAAAAAATGGTACCCCCAAAATATGAACAAGGTTGGTATCTTTTAATTTACCTTTAATCTGATACAGATGCACCAAACAGTCCAAATTATTCACTGATTGTTGTTATGAAATGAACAGAATCCACCAGGTAATCTTTTTTTATTGTACAGATTACTATGCGTGGACTGTTTTTTTTCCCCCATTCTCCTAATCCCACAAATAGCAAGGCCTCTAAATTATCAGGAAATAATAAACACTCTGTATATCCCATAATATGTTTGGCTGAGAAATTAAAATAAATTCTGCCTGCAACCTAATTGTTACTGTACAGTTTCAATGACAAAATATGAAACAAATTCAAGCAATATACTGAGGTGACTTCCTCTCCTGTTTTATTAAAATTTTAACTCAAACTTTTTGTAGTCTCAGCAATTCTCATAAGCATTTGCTTCCTGTCCGATGATACGACATGATGTAACTCCATTTTTCATTGGTAAAGGTGGTGAAGTTTCCCTCAGAGATTGATACCGAATGATGGATAAATGATTTCTTTACCCCAGTGTCATGCTCAAATCATGACAGTTCTAAAAATTACCACAGATATGACTCCAGTGAAGAATGTGGTAGAACCCACAAAAACTGAGAGAAAAGTCAAACAGACAGTGAAACTTCCAATGATAAACGTTATTCCACAATGGCAGACCAAAAGACTAAAAATGTCACACCCTGAAGAAATTTTATGAAAACTGAAACTTTGTAGAGCCTGATAACTATAAGTTTGTATGGGTATAAAAGTGTAGATTTTGACTTATCCCATGCTGTTGCAGTATGGTAAGAAGCATCAGAGAGGAGAAGCCTAAAGGAAAGATGGTTATTTATTTGGTTTTCATACCAAAAAAAAGTAAAAGAGACTAAGTAAATGTGTCATTTTATTATGAGGTTGACCCATTATGATTACATCAGTCACCCGCTTTTTAAAATGAAAGATCCCAGTTAGCCTTTTTTTTATCAGGCAAAATCATTACATTACACCCCTAATTACAGCATGTACTCTTTGATAACTTGCATTGCAACCTCTGATTACTGCATGTAATCTTTGATGACTTGCATTGCAACCCCTTATTGCAGCATGTAATCTATGATGGCTTACGTTGCAACCTGATTATAGCATATAATCTGTATTTTATTCCAATCGAAGTATAATAATGAATCTTTTACTTAAAATGATACAAATAGGATTGCCAGTGTTCATAGTACAAAGCTTCCTTTATACCCAGCCTGTTCATATTCAAGAGTTCAGAGCTTCCTCTATGCCTAGCCTGTCCATATGCTAGAAAGCACAAAGGTTCCTCTGTACCCAGCCTGTTCGTATGCTAGAGTTCAGAGCTTCCTCTGTACTCAGCCTGTCTGTATGCTAGAGTTCAAAGCTTCCTCTATACCCAGCCTGGCCATATGATAGAGTTCAAAGCTTCCTCTATACCCAGTCTGTCCAGATGATAGAGTTCAAAGCTTCCTCTATACCCAGTCTGTCCAGATGATAGAGTTCAAAGCTTCCTCTATACCCAGCCTGTCCATATGACAGAGCTGAAAGCTTCCTCTATACCCAGCCTGTCCATATGATAGAGTTCAAAGCTTCCTTTATACCCAGCCTGTCCATATGACAGAGCTGAAAGCTTCCTCTATAC